>OY757916.1:90677351-90729851 GCA_963585895.1 Sepioteuthis lessoniana
ATGTGTGTGTGTGTGTGTGTGTGTGTGTATATATGTGTGTGTTTGTGTGCTTGGGTATATGTGTATGTGTCTGTGTGTGCTTGTTTGCATTTATATCTATGTGTGTTTTTGAGTGCGTGTGTGTGTAGTTATATATATGTGTGTGAACTTATATATATATATATATATATGGGGGAACATGTGTGTATATATAGGTTAGCGTGTCAGGATATATATATATATATATATATATATATATATATATATATATATATATATATATTGCTTGATAGAAATAAGAATTTTATTTCCTTTTGGTTTTAGCAAGAAAGTTCCTTCCAGGTATAAGAACCAATTTTACCTCGACTATCAGAGGTAAGCGGAGAGTTTTAACCATTGAGGCAAGCAAGCAAATTCTGCGGAAATGTCTCAAGTTCTGATTTGTTGTAGCCTTCTCTTTGCTACTTTATTTGAACAATCCGCAATTCCAGGAGCGTAACAAGTTGTCTCGGGCAAAGTCTTTGGTTAAACGATGTAATTAGGTTTGACTTGACATCAACACATCTAACCATCATTGTCGTGACCTCACCTTCATGAGTAGACAAGTAATACTAATACAAGTCTGCTCTCCGTTCGGACATTATTGATTACATCTATAACGAACAATGTTCTTGCTTCCTTTCCAGTAACATACTCTCTCACAAGAAACAGTAAAGCGATTGCAAATATAGTGAAAACGGAATAGGTATTCACAGAAAGGCCCAAAATTAACTACGCTATTAAAATAGGCTAACATCTACATTATAATTTACCGTGAACGTATATATATATATATATATATATATATATATATATATATATAATTGAAAAGGGTAAAGTCAGTTTTAGATAATATCTAAAAGTTTCGATAAAGTTTAGGAAGGCGGTAAAACAATAAAACGAATAAGATAATAATCCAAAAGTTGAAATATCGTTAATCATGCCAAGAAAATATTAAAATAATCAATTTTTTTTTAGGTATAAATGAAAAAAAGTACAATTTTCTACTCTGAGTTTAACAAAGTCAATTAACCGACGTCGTAATTGAAATTGAATCTCCTGACGATCAGTTTTTGCTCAGACCCCTAACCAGTGTCCTGGATATGACACTAAACAATCAGCTGGTGAGGCTCCAGTAATGCTGGAACTTTTGGGAATACCGAGCGCCCTTCCATTTTCATCGCTCCCAGGTCCACACTGGCCTTGAGTGGCAGCACCTGATAGGGTCCTATCTATTGGTCAAATAGAAATGCATACTCATGCTAAACTGAATTACTTGAAATAGAATTGTTTTTGACATTAAAAATATACTCACGCTAAATTGAATTGTTTGATATAGAACTATATTGGCATTTAACTGTGTGTGGACAAAAACTATACTCAAACTAAACTGAATTGTTTGAATTAGAACTGATTAATTAAAATGAAAAGCTTGAAAAAGAAATGTTTTTGACAATTAAACTGTGTACTTATGGTAAACTGAATTGTTTGAAATAGAAATGTTCATTTATATAAAGATGAATTTGGCATTAAATAACCCATAAGGTTGATATGCCAGAAACCCAGACAAACAAACAAACGATCAGTTTTGTGAAAATTCAAGTCGTGAGTTACATTTCATATCTAAAAGTACCTTATATATATATATATATATATATATATGATATTTTAAGATATACAGTTTATTATTTGTACAAATTAAGAGTACTCAGTATCGGTGATAGACCATATATATCTAAGTCAACGATGCTTGGTTACTGTCAGTTCCTCGCCTATGCAATCGAAGACACAAAGGTCTGATGATCACATTGACTCTCCTAACTTATATGAAATTCCTTCTCAGTAATTGAACGAATAGAAGATTTTCTTCAAATCACTTGATTTTATACATTTAGGAGTAAAATAACACAAGAACCAAATTATAAT
Organism: Sepioteuthis lessoniana; assembly: GCA_963585895.1. Classification (NCBI taxonomy): domain Eukaryota; kingdom Metazoa; phylum Mollusca; class Cephalopoda; order Myopsida; family Loliginidae; genus Sepioteuthis; species Sepioteuthis lessoniana. The sequence goes on from OY757916.1 coordinate 90,679,296, forward strand.
GAAATAACTATAACGAATACATTTAATTTTTTTTCTCGGTAATGAATATTAGGTTTCAGGAAAAAAGTAAATAAAATGAATATTCTGTCAAGCCAACTGAAAAGGCAACATTGCATTTCTATTTTGAAGAATTCACAAAATGCAAGTTAATTTGTACCTGCTCCCATCATTATAATCACTAAACTCTTTGGTAATAAAACCAAGACTTGTGTTCAAATAGTTATTTTAAATAAAGTAATGCACAGAAAGGGTTTAGGAAGTATCGATTATTTGTATTTATTAGAGCAAAAAGAATTAAAAAATGGTGTGTTCCAAATAAACAGAGGATTTTGTCGAATATCCCTCCGGACTCGAGTGGACTTGTAAGTTATGACAATCCTACTGTACTATTTCCGTTTACGTCCTTAAACGTTATAAGCGATAAGATTTTACGATAGACACAACTTTATTTTTCACTAGCTAAAATATCCATCGTTGGCTGGGTTCAAAATCAGTCTAATTTATGAAAGTTAAAGCTTCGATATTATTGATTGTTTTGGAGCGGAATATCCGCAAGCTCTTGTTGCCAGGCTTCAGCCAAACAATTATAAAAGAGTCAAATATAGAACTGATTTCCATACTCTTTTATTGCAATTGGAATGTTAAGAATCACGTAGATTATGAATTCATATCCATTTTTGTACTTCAAAAGAAAGAAATGCCTGGTTTGTATAAAAGAGATGATTCCTTTATACCAGATATAATCTTATTCCTTATCTCAGTATTTTGTTTTATAAATTGAGGCAGCCATCGCATAGACTGCAGCTTTTGCATGTGATATGCAGGTAAATAAAAGCTTGAGGAAAAATATAAAGACATACATATTGCAATGTTTATTCCAGAGTCAAAACAAATGCAAACAATCAAAAATATATTATCATAGTAATGTAACAGCAATATAACAATTTATGACATTGAATAAATCAAGTATGATGCTGGCAAATTTTATATCAAAGACATGGCTGTATAAAGATGTTTTTTTTTTTTAAATACAGAAAGTAAAGCAATCAGGAAATAAAATGAGAAATAATTAAAACTCTGAAACATAATGATTTATCAAATTATTTAACACTTAAAATATGTAATTCAGCATTTTTCCCAGTTAGCAATAATGAAATCAGCATACACTTCCAGATGAAAGATCCCGACTTCCATGTAAACATCAGCAATATGATTTTAATTTCATTAAAATCGGAGGTATTTGAATTTTCACCGTTGGCGTTGGCCTTTTTTACACCCCCCCCATAAAAAAAAATCAAACTTGAAAGTACATTTTTTGCTGCGCATTATCTTTCTCCTAAAACCTTTTATGAGAATATAGACTTTGTTTTTATGTATCTTCTGTCCCCTTTCAGATGTATAGACACAGAAACTCAGACAAACTTTGAGTTTTATTATATATATATATATATATATGTACGGTCTTATATATATATATATATATATATATATATATATATATGCAGGAAAAAAAATATGCCGGAAAACAAATATATATATATATATATATATATATGTATATTAAAATCAGTGTTATTTGAATTTTCATCGGATTCGTTTACCCACTTTAAGCCCCTTATTCGCCCTGGAAAGTGATTTTCATATAGTTCATTATCTTTCTCGTAAAATTTTACATTAAAATACATACTTTGTTTTAATGTATATTCCATGAAAACTGGATGTACTTGTACTTTCAAAGGGACTCTGCACCGTTAAATATAATTGTAAAGTGGAGAAATTTAGGAAATCGACTTTACATAGTACTTTGTCGTTGTTTTTATTTTCATCGAAATCGGAGATATTTGAATTTTCACCGGTGGTATTTGTCCCATTTAAACATCCCTACCTGAATGGTGAAGTATATTTCATGTAACTCATTGTCTTTCTCATAGAATTTTGCACAAGAATAAATACTTCGATTTATGTATCTACTTTTCCCTTTTGTCCTATATGCACATACATACAAATATTGAGCTTTATTATATAGATTTAGCAATATAATTCAATTGCAATATAATTCAATTGCAATATAATTTTCCAGGAATATAGCATACTTAACTACAACATATGCTAAAACATATCTCGCTGAGTTGTTGGCAGTTTGGAATTGAATTAATGTTTCCGTTTATAACTGCCAAAGCTGAAAAATTAGAAGCAAATTGACTGCTTGTTGTTGTTATTATTATTACTATTATTATTATTATTATAGCCATCAATCATTTGTTATCATTTATCGTGGCTTTTTATCGCAACACATTCGTGTATAACCGTTTTCTCGATTGGGAAAAACGTTGAGCATCGAAAACAAGAATAAAAGTCAGGCCCTAATGAGGCTCGAACTCACGCCGCCTTTTTTGTCGAGAATGTCTGGGTCTCCGTACCAGCTTCTTTAACATCAATGCTAGGAGAACTAGACGGGTATCATACTCCTGCTTCCGAGTGGTTCGTCCCCATAATCGTTGTAATTATTTTGCACACTAGTTCAGTCAATAGTTCAGATTTTGTGGTTCTAGCGGATCATAGAGAGAAAATAAAAGGAAGCTGAAAGATAAACAAATACTTAGAACTTGCCAAAAAGTTGAAATGTAATTGGTGTTCTTGGAAGAGTCCCCAAAAGTCCAGGAAAAAAGACAACGGGGAATAAGAAATCTGGAAGAATCGAAACCATGTAAACTAGAGCATTCCTAAAATCAGTAAAACAACGTAAAAGAATCCTATTGACCCGAGAAGATTTTCTGTTTCTCAGACTTTTATGAGAAAAAAAACAAAAAACAACCAGTTAAAGCTGGTATAAAAAATCGCTAAGTGAAAATAATTTTTATTTTCATACAATATAGATATTCATTAAGTAATATGACCACTAGTAGTAAAAGAGACACAAGCCTCTTAAGTAAAGCAAAAATGCCAATACGGAAACTGTAGTGATACTGGCAAATTAGTCTGCCTAATTTCCCACACTAAGAAAAGCTGTGGAGGAAGCTTGATTTGCTACTGAGCTTAGCGCAGAGGCTTTGTTGCGTTCTGCCTGCCATCCGTGTCGGACGGTCAATGTTCAGTGGTAGACTTGAGGCCATAAAGCTCCCTCCCCGGCTTCGGCTAGACCACCTTCGGGTGGGCGAGCTGCATCATTGATACCTTTGTCACCTTTGTATAGCACTGGACCTTGCTGTTCAGTTTAAGCTGTAATCAGGCATACGAACCTGGACCAAGATTTGGGTCCATGTCAAACTTGGCTCATCAGGCTCATATTGCCGATGACCAGCATAGTCAAGAAGGGCTTGAGCCTCGGCTCATGATCGACCTTCCCCTCCCTTAATCTCCACTATAATCGACCTTTGGGTCATTTGACTTTGTGTCACGTCCTGTTTAGTTGGAAGCAGAGACAAATATCGGAAGCATGGTTAGCCACTTACAAGTTCTTACCTTTCACATTATAACAATGGCGTCATAGATAGGATACCTATTGTCTCTTGAGGATTCCGATTTTTTTATACGTGGCTACGATGTTTAGTTGCAAGTTCAAGAACTCAAAAGCTAAAATACAACAAGGAAAAGGGAGGAGAAAATGAAATTACTGATCTCTTTTTGGCTCCCGCTGGATGGGAGGGGATAATGAAAGTCTCCACCATGGCGTATCCCATAAACTTGGAAGACATGACTTTTGGAAAAATAAGTCAGGTTATAAGAAGAAATATGAGACCGAAGAAAAGGTTGGTCGTGGCAGAAAGAACAAAGTTCATGTCGATAAAGCAAGAAATTGACGAACCAATCATAAAATGCGAGTAGAAATTGCGAGTTTGAAAAACTTGAGCAAGAAGAACAGACGATTCATTTAATGTTAATTGAAGGCATGTACAATGTATCACATCGATATAAAATAATGGAACAACTACAAATAGGAAATATATCTTTAAATATCTGCATTGATTTTATACAGCAACAAGAATTAATACAGAAATACAACCCTGATAAAAGTTAATCCAACGAACAAATATTCGCCGATACTTACATGTTAAAACACTGTTCTTATTATGGACGTGAACATGAAATAAAATGGGAAGAATGCCAGGCATTTGGGAAAACTTGTACAAATTGCTTAAAAAAACATTTTCAAGCAGTATGCAAATTCAAAAAGAAAAACGTTGAAAGAGTTGAAGATAACGAAACCAATATGGAAGTCTTTTCAGTAAGAAACAAAAACAAGAATGTAGAAAAAATTGAACAAAAGAAAAAAGACATTATACTAAAGGTTAAAATCAACAAGTTTGATTTGGATATGCAAATGAATACCGGAAGTGAGGTAACGTTTATATAAAAAAAATTATGGGAATGCATTGGAAAACCAACATTACGAAAGAGCAGCTTACAACACCACCAATTTGACTGGTCATTAAAACTTTAGGGTACTTTGAAGGTGTCTTGGAATTAGAAGATAAATTTGAAGTAATAACAATAATTGTCACAATTTGTAAAAAGAACCCCGGGCTTTTGGAAATGATGTGCTTGACATAAATTCTACCAAATTAATTGATGAGATAAAAATGGTCAAAACCGAAAAGTTAAAAAATCTATTGAGTGTGTTTAAAATTAAAAGAAAATGTTACCGCCTTTTATTATGAGGCATGAAAATTACGAGAACATCTGGTAGAGACTGATGTTTTGTATTTTGATAGGATGGCAGCGGAAACTGGACATGATCCAGTTCTAAGTAGGATATCATAGGGAATAAGAAAAAAGATATGGAGAAATTGTTCCAGAGCAGAAAGAGTCTACAAAGAGATAAGATATAAACTAACGATAGAACGTGAAGTGATTTGTAATGAGGATCTGATAATTCCCCCCAAAACACAAAGAAAATTGGTGATAAAAAGGGTACACGCTAATATACACGGGAGTAGCGGCCAGAGTAGCCCAGAGTAGTGGAGCCATGGAGACGTGTGTATATGGATCATGCATACATTACTGGAGTGGTACTCTTATTAATACTAGTAGACTGTTTTTCAGGATGACCGGAAGTAATCCGTGTGCCAGACTGAAATTTTCTTCGCTAAAATAGATTCTAAGGGTCATATGTTCTTGTATCTGCATACCAAAAATCCAGGTATCCGACAATGCAACAGAATTTTGTGATGAATATCACAGTTTATGGTTGAAAAAATAGGGTGTAAATCACATAAAACAACGTGATATCACCCTCAATCGAATGGATTAGCAGTACGAATGGCTCAGATCGTAAAAACTGGACTAAAAGCATGTTCTCAGCAAAATGAAAAAAATAGAAGTTCTTCCACTAAGACTGCTTTTAAGCTGTTGCACAATACCACACGCCGGAAGACTAGAAAGCCCATCAGCTTTAATGGGAAGGCAAATTAGAGCTCTGCTAACGATGTGGTACAAAAAGAACAAAAAATCAATTCCAGAAAGGGTAGAATTTATCATGCCAAAAGTCAACAATGCAGCTATAATAAATAGAGAAAAGGGGAACAGTGTATAAGCCCATGCAGATCAAATAAGCCCCCAGGGCAAATATGAAGAACAAAATGATGAAGAAATCGTTACGATTCCTTCCGTTAAGGATTTATAAGAACAGCCTTTATAGAATGAAACATCAGAAGACGAAATAAAGCATTATCAGGTGGGTCAGAATGAGTTTGAAAACTCAGATGAAGATCAAGTAATTCAAGATGATGACACTAATTGCAGCTTAGTGCGGGACAGATCTAGATCTCCCAGAGAAAGAAATTCGGGAGAAAGTCAGGGAGAGTAAGGTAATCTCGAAAATGAAAGCATCACTAGAAGTACAAGACCTATTAGGAGCATAAAACCTTTAGATTTCAGGGAGATGTAGTGATACGAGCATATTAGTCTGCCTTATTTGCATAAGTGTAAGAGAACCTATATAAATCTCCCATAAGAACTGCTGTGGAGGAAGTTTGATTAACCACTAACCAGTGCTAACCTTTCACGTCACAACAGAAACATTATTTTAAAATTACAAACTTTCATAAATCCTAATTTCATGATAACAAGTAAAATCAAGACACGGTTTTTTTTCTCTTAAATACATGTTACTCTCCTCCCTGGAGTTCCAAAAGATCAGTCTTACGAATTTAACTATTTTAGTTGCCAACATTAAAGCAAATATTTACTCTCGTTTATATTAGCGTCTGTTAAATTCTGGAAACCTTTTAATACATATTTCCCACACACCAATGTGTGTGTGTGTGTGTTATTTCAAAAGCCCAACTTTCTGTTGTCTGAGATAATGAATTTACGACATAAAGTTGATAACATTAACCCCACAATTGGCACTCAGCTTTTCTGTTGTGTGAAATACGATGAGGATCGAATTTTCGGGAGAGAGGAAAAATAAGTAGAAATTATGAGATTGCCAAAATTCTTTTCTAACGGGTGAATATGAAAAAATAAGTACTGTACTCTTTTATTCTTAGAGGACAGGCTAAATTCCTCAAAAGACGATCGCAAAAATTAGAAGTCTAAAGAAAAATTTAAAAAAGAAACGAAAGAAGTGAAGAAAATATCATTTTTGAAATAAATGCTCGATGAAATTACCAACTGGAAAGGAATCAAGATTAAATGCTTAGATGAGCCAAACGTTCGGCAATAATTTTTTAACAGAAAGGCTCAGTTCGACAGCTCCTTGTGCTTTCGACGACGTCGTGAAGATGACAACTGTGCTGAGTTCACTTTTCGGATAAGGCTCTACATCTGGGAGCATGTCCTTGAACTCGCTTGATCGTCGGTCTTCTTGTAACTCAACTTTTTGAACCATCTTGTTACTGTTTTTGGTTTCTTTCACAGCGTTATGGCCCAATGTAAGCTCGTTAAGAATAAGATCTCGAATTAGACTACCTTGCAGGTTCCTCAGTGCGGCTTTCGAATCCCACACGGAGTCAAGCAATGCGCAACGTGACAGCACACTAACTACCACGATAACTTCTTTTCTTGGCTGGAAAAGCTTAGCTCACGTGTTTCTTATTCTTCGAATTAGCAACGACCAAATATTGCAGAACGTTTGACTCGGCCTTTTAGTAACAAACTTATATAAGTTTAATAGCTCAAAACTTCATGATAAATCAGTTGTTTTTATAAATAACCCAGTGGATAATGTCTGTGGAATTCTTTCTGTTCACTTGGAATCTGTATTTTAGATATTAACAATCCAAGAATATAGAATTGCAGCCACTTCGGAAGTGGTACATCTCTATTTAGCATCCTGTTTCCAAAGAGAAATGATTCAATCTTGGTTTACACAGTAAACAGTTGAATAATAAATCTTAATTTTTGTTTTTATTAAGTTTCGTTAAATTTGGTTTCATGAAGATTCAATAAAAAAAAAACTCACAATTTTCTGTTAGTATTCAAGTTATTCTGCATTATAACTTCCTTGTTACTAAATCAGTTATATTAAGACTTGGAGGAGTCCTTGTTGTGTTGTGGTTAATGTACTGGACTGCATCATTGTAGTAAGCGAGTTCGAAATCTAGTTGTGCTATTAGGTTTTCTTTCAGACTAATATATTTGGAAAAGGCATGAACCCCTAATTCTTCCAGTTATGGGTTAAATAATTCCACTCATTCTTGACTTTGGCATTGGATGACCCATAAAGTTGAATTGGTCATTAAAGAAAAAAGCAAACCAAATAAAGCCCTAAGATATTCAAATTCATGGCATTCTTATGGTAGCAACACTAGAAAAAGAATTTTACTGCATAACAATAAGAAAACATTATTGTATAGTCTGGCCGTGCTTATTTTAATGGTCATCTTCATTGGAAATTGAGTCGGCAACCCGAGTTCAAATGCCATCCGAGGAAGTTTGCGTTTCACTTAACGCTAATGCCCTCTGGAAAGACACATCATTCTGTTTTCCTTCAAACTATAAGAAAATTGAAAGGTACAATTGGTTCTTTAGCTTTGGTTGGACAACGAGTCTAGGAGAAAGAAAACTTTTAATCCAAACCAGCAGCAGCAGCAGCCTCAATGAAATTGATATTTTCCTAATATAAACCAGCTGATCGTACTCGTGGTGTAGTGGTTTGGTCAATACAATAAGAAAACAGACACAAAAATAGAAAATAAGCCAATTTTATATATGTTAAAAAGATAATATCTTATTTAAAACATGGAAATTCACAATCAGTAACAACGGAATTAAGCTTTATTTTATCACTTGTTGTAATATGATTTTTACAGTTTAAGCTGTTTGGTTTGCTTTATTGGGTTAACGGTAGATCGTTTCTTAAGAGTTTATTTAATGATAGAATTTTATTTACAAGCAAACGCTCTAGAGTAATCAGGACTCTATTTTCAATGCTAACTTGCAATTTAAAAAAATGATATTCATCTATCTAGAAGCATTATTTGTAAGTAGTTATGACGTCATCTCTTCCTATCTAATACAAATAATTTGCACTCAGTTGAGTGAGTTCTCGTATTCTTATCCAACTGTAATAATTCTAATTAATTATGATCATTTGTTTACATTTAATTGTACGATTTCATCCATTCATATTTTATCCACATTATTTACTAACAGATCTTGCCCAGTCGACTGGGGCTGCAGAATACACCGACTGCTTTTCTGCAGAGGAGTAAGACCCCCCCCCCAATCAGGGTCCTGGATATGATACTAAACAATCTGATGGTGAGGTTCCAGTGATGCTGGGACTTTAGGGAATGCAGAGCACCCTTTCGTTGCCATTGCTCCCAGGTCCACTCTGGCCAAGAATGGTAGCACCTGATAGGGCCCTATCTATTGGTTAAATAAACTGCATACTTATGCTAAACTGAATGGTTTGAATTAGAACTGTTTGACTAAAATGAATAGCTTAAATAGAAATGTCTCTGACAATTAAACTGTTCTTACATTTAAACAGCGTGCTAATGCTAAACTGAATTGTTTGAAATGGAACTGTTTTTGACATTGAAACTGTACTAACACTAAATTGAATTGTTTGATATAGAACTGTTTTGACATTTAACTGTGTGTAAACAAAACCTGTACTTATACTAAACTGAATTACAACTGTCCTGACAATTAAATGATGCTTAAGTGAATTGTCTGAAATAGATCTGACTATTTGCATAAAAATGGGTTTGGTGTTAAATAACCTAGAAAGGTTGATATGCCATAAAACCCAACCAACCAACCATAAATAGATCTATTTGATACACAGATTGAACCTTAACAACTACTACCATTCCAGGTCCACTTTGACCTGGAAGTAATGGCAACGAAGGGAAACTCTACACTCACCAGATTTTCGGAACCAGAGTCTCACTACTGGATGCAGTTAAGTGTCATACCTAGAACACCTCTTTTTAATGTGACGAATCTTATCCACTCTGCACTGGATACAGTCGGTGTATTTCTATCCCATCAGACGGGGTGGAAGCCATTTGAAGGCAAAGACTTTGAATGATATATTTTTGTTAGATTTGGTGCCAAGTCGATTACTTACTCTTTAATTAATTTCTTGGTGGTAAACATCTTTTCTCTAAATGGCTCGCTACAGCCATTACTAAGTTACATATTAGTCACAACTAAGAACTGTTACTGAGATGATAGTTGATTAAGTCTAAAAATGAACTGACTTCTATGATTAACCTTCCCCCAGAAATAAACACACAGCTTTTGTTGTATTTTGAAAGGATCTATTAATATGAAATATTGTCAAAGCACTGAGAAATGATCAAAGGCGTACATGTACAAGCATAGTAAATTGGGAGAAAAATCAAAGAAAGGAATTCCCGTTCCTTGTGGTTTCTCGGCAGTGGTTGAAGAGACATAATTTTTATAATTTGATAACATCCTTTTTTTTTCTTTGCCATAAATAAGGAGATCTAAAACTATACTGCGTATTAATGAGGAAGACAGAATGCAGTTGTTATCAGATAATACGATCAGTATCCCACAGAAAAAATATTAAAAAAACGGCTTTATTCACACAAGATTTTTCCTATTCAACACGTGAAACATGGCAGCTACCACGTATCGTTAGTCACTTGATTCTGGCGAAAACATCACCGCAAATTGTTCAACTGTAAAATGTATCATTGGAACATTACGTTTGAAAATGAACAACTTTAGCGAGATGTTTTTTCATATTCTCTTGTCTTTGATTCGGACATCAGATCTCTTCTTTCCTCTAAACCTAAAAACATATACTTTTATAGAGGATTCCTTTGTAAACAAACATTCTCGATTGGCAAACCAATCACAGATCATTTTGTATTCCCCAACTACTTTTTAACTGGTGAGCTAATCAAATACGCTAATCTAGGTCTGTTTTAAGAGTATCCTTTCCACCCATCAGATTTTAATTGGTCATCCAATCAAAACACAACAGAAGGGGTTGTTTAAGTGAGTGTCTCAGCATACGCCTTTTGGCGGAGTATTTCTTTTCACATTAACCAAAACAGAAATCAAAGATCTGAGTAATCTATTCAAATATTTGGCCTTTTAACCCTAACAAGAGATGTTATGATTTAAAATGAATCAATGCTCCGACAAAAGCCCCAGGTGTTTTGACAATTTGAAAATTCAAGTAGTACTAGTCTCTCACTGACTTTTCATGTTAACTTTTGAATTTCATTCAAAGTCAATAAATCTTTTTTATATTTTTATAAAAGGAAAATTACATTTTCCTAAAAAAAATGCAATCATACTCTCCATAATTTTCTAGGACTAGTGAATATCTCATATTGTCATATGTGTAAACAAATGTTTATGGACAAATAAGTAAGTTTAAAATATAATCAAGATTATAATAATTTACAAGTGAATCAAATTTGGGCATGATATTACTCATAAAGATTTTATATGCCTTTAAATGAGCAACTTAAACCAATTTTTTTTAAGTCACTCCTGTATTCTTTTAGTGAAATGACATTTGGAAAAAGGTGTCTTTCCAAATCTTTTTTTACGTCAAAATTCTCAGAATTCTTTGACGGGAAATATAGAAATAATGCCCCTGAGTTAGTACTTGTTAATGACGCCAATTATTTCCTCAAGAAGGTCTTCATATTTATATGATTATCTTAATGTCTTACCTTATAGTCTGATGAAGCAGCCGCATTCTCTTTTGAAAATATTCTTTTTTCATGATAACTATTGAATTTGTTATTTTGGATGAGACTGGGTTATTCATTGAAATAGCAAAATCCCTGTTGTGGAAACCTTACCCATCTTACTATAATGGACTCTTCTGACCGTTATTAGTACAGAGATTTCGCTGCCAGAAGGGCAGATCACTATCGGTGTTATACGAACAGTACGAGACTAACTTTTTCTTTGTAACTCTATCTTTCTTGTGTAATATAATCTGTTATTTAATATCCATGTTTGTGTTTTCATTAGTGACCCTTTCCGGGGCCACAACAATCCCAGAGACTAATGCCTGTGAAAATATCTGCTTTATGCTAAGTTTGTTTTGTACGTGCGAAATTTTTATATCAGTGGCTTATTACTGGAAACTAGTGATGTTCGCGTTTGAATAATCTTATTCCTTCATCAGATTCCCTATTCTTTTGTTCTTTTAGCCTGGTTCTATATGAATATTCCAAACAGTTCAGGATGAGTATACCGGACATTGGCCTAGGGGTTAGAGTGTTCGCCAATGGCCCGGGAGACCTGGGTTCAATCCCAGGTCGAGTCATACCAAAGACTCAAAAAATGGTACTTGATGCCTCCTTGCTTAACACTCAGCATTATAAGGTACGGATCAAGGGTAAAGTAGAGCAATCTAGGGAAAGGATTAGCGCCCTCCCCTGCACATTGGTGTAGTAGCTATCGAAAAGGGAGCCTTCGGGTTACCCTCGACTATGGTCGCCAACTTTACTTACTTATATCTCCTACCTTAAATACCCACATTTTTACCAGTTTATTAACAAAGCTAAGATAGTTGTAAAGCTTTCAGTCTCTTTTAATTCCACTATGTGACGTGTTGAACTAGTGACTTTTATTTCTTAAAATGTTATAACCTAATCAGATTTCCCTAGATTTAGCACTTAAAAAAAGATTTAAAGTCGAATAGAATTTAACTTTATCAAGAGAATAGAAACTCGTTTGATATCATATTACGAGTCTGCCAGTTTAAATCAATATGGTTTGAACAAATTCAACTACTTTTTGATTAATACCAGCGATCTTCGTTTTGTAGTAGTTATACTGTTTATATATATGTACTGTTTGTATATAGCAATAATAGAAAGCCTTGAACTGTGTGCAATTAAAACAATTAGTGTTAGATCCCAATACTTGAAACCATTTAGCTGTGCGTAAACAAATAAAATTTTTAGTGTTAGATAGCAATACATTAAGTCATTTAACTGTGTACAAAAATCATATTTGGCTTGTTTAAAAATAATGTTACCTTCAAACTATTTATCTGCAAAGTAAATATATTTGTTATATATTAGTATAAAGAATATTTGGGATTAAATAACTTATAAGAGTTGATATGCCTTAAAACACACCCAATGAACCAAGATTAGAGCAGTTTTATATGCATTGTTCTTTGAAGAGTCTTAATATGACGTATCATTTTTTGCGGGGTTACGGTTACATTTATACAATCGTAATGAACTTTGAGTAGTATATAGACAATTTTTCCTGCTGTGAATAGCTTTTCACGTTTATTCGTGGTTGTCTGCTTCAAGCCCATAGTATTTTGTTGCCAGGTACTTCAATATTTTCACAGCAACTGTAGGCTGCGATTAATATGACAGGTTTCCACGTCACAGATTCCATCTTGCGGGCTAATCTACAGTAACTGTTTCGTTTAGATCTTTTGTGCTCGGGGAAATTTGGCAGGTTGTCAAAGAATTAGGAACAGGGAAATTGACATTAATGTTGACTTTGAAAAAACAAAGGAAGGGTGAACTGACAAATGGATCATCAACGTGTCATTCGGTTAGAAAAAAAAGGAACGATTTGGGCAACCGAAAATAGGCTGGAAAGAATTTGTCTTCGAGCTCTCACTCATTTGACTGTTATTATAATTCTTGTGCAAAATAAGAATCCAGGGGGAAGAATTTGAGGATCTAATTCCTTTTTTTCTCTGCTTGTAGATGTTTTATCTTTTTTTCATTATATTCACATTATTATCACATGTGGAGGTGCCCGTGGTGTTTGTGGAGGTGCCCGTGGTGTAATGGTTATCGTCGTAGGAAACGGACACGGCGACACGAGTTCAAATCCTGGACGAGACTGATTGCATTTCACATAGCACTAATACCCTTGGGAAAGGTATGAATCCAATTATTCTCCCTCCAGCTATGGGTAAATTGTAGGGGAGACTGGGTTCTTCAGCCTTGATAAGGCAACTAGTCTAGAAGGAAAACTCTGAATTCAAACCTGTTAAACTCCGCTCAAAATTGACCTTGTGTCATATCCTGCTCGAGCGGAGGGGTTGGTAAATATGTATATTCACATTATTATCATTCTTGCATTCCTTGTGAGTTTTTCACCGGGGCGTTAGCTGGTGATCTTTCAATGAAGTCTCAGTTACAGCATGTCTCTTCAAGCTTCCAGGAGTCTTCTCGATATTCTAGCAAATCTTAATGCTGTAGTCTATATGGAATCGATTCTTCCGCTGATTTTTGATTGTATCACCTTTGGCCTCTTTCTTTTGCAAGGTCTAAGAATTTATTTATTGTTTTGCTTTCTTTTATGTTCCCTCTGTGGTCCGCCTGAACATCCAAACCCAGTAGATGGCGAATTCTTTTTTTCTTGTAAACTTTTGGTCCGGTTCTTTAGCCAAGATTAAGTAATCCATTTGTATTTCAAAATCATAGAATGCATCTCTTTCTCTGACGTGCATATTCTAATTGGTAGTTGTTATCAATCTGGGGAAAAACTGTGAAAATTCTTAAACAATTTCTATTAGTGACACAAATTTTCAAGAAACTTCAAAGGCTCAGACATATATAGGAAGTAATTATTTTCCTGATTATTATTGTTAAAGTTCCTTTAGTTTTAACAAAAAATCATAAGAAGAAAATTGTCAGATATACCAAAAAATAGAAAATTTCTTAGAATTTTCAATCCCTAAATTTGGTATCCTAATTTTTTATTGGTTCTTTGCTAATGGCTTGTTACTAGTTGTCTGAAAGAAAAAAGGTCAAATTCTTTCATACGTAGATTGTGAGCTGTTTCTTCGTGATATTCCTAAAAATCGATCGCCATTATTCATCAAGTCAAAATTTTAAGAAACTTCCAATTATTTGGAATTTCTGAGAATTTTCTTTTTAGGAAATAATCTTTCGCTAAAACTAAGGCAACACTGAAAACAATAATCAAAGAAAATGATTATTTTCTCAGTGTCTCAAAGCCACAGAAATTTCATTAAAAATTGACAACTCTTTTTTTTTAAGGTTCAGTTTTTTCTGATTCTTTTTTGTCCAATACTGTGTATGTATTCATATATATAAAGAACAGAAGAAGAATTCAAATACGTTAAACACAGATATTGATGAGGTATAGAAGATCTCATTCTCTTAATGGTACTTGTGCATCCTTCTCGAGTATTTGTCAACATCGAATTTTCGTGAATTAACCATAGATTTACAAGTCGAGCAAAGGTAAGTTTACAAAACAATCAAATATACAAGATACGAACTCTACTGAAAGGGCGTTTGATAATGGAACACAGTTTGTCAAAGAATATTTGATTATCCTAGAAATCGACAATATAAACAGCAATGGAACTAGTTTAACGTGCATAATAACGCTCAGTTTTGTTATTTCTCGGTAAACACCAAGTTTTCTAAGCTTGTTAAATGAAGTATGGATCGATATATTATATTTCTGTTTGCTTCTACGGCGTATGCTATTGTGGTTCAAATTGTGCTAATTGGATACTTTAACGATGGCATTTTTTTCCTGGAAAATTGAAGACAGACGAGTTTCTGCTTTGAACTCAAATCAAAGAATTCTCTTTCCCGACAATGTCACTGAATTTTTCATGCACACTCTGACTAATAATGGAAACAATGATAGGCTTTTCCAGTCTTCCAATATAGATTAATCTTACCGATTTAGTCTTTAACTCAATCGAGGCCAAAACTGCAACTATAAAAATTCCTAAACAACGACCAATTAGCTAACTATAAATTGAAGTTTTATAATTAAAACTTCAGAAAATTTAATCAGAAGTTTTAAAAATAACAATACGATAATTAAAAGAACAGTTAAAACCGGTTATATAGTTCCATCTAAAACTGATAACAAGTTAATTGTTAGTTTAATAATTTCTCATCTCCCATCCAATCAAATTTTAAAAGTTCACTGAAGGACTCAATTTGCTCAAAAGTTTGCAAAATATGGAGAGTAATGGCCCTTAGTTTTCTATGCTGGTCAAGGACTTTTTGGCAAGGGACTGTCTACCTCCTACACTCGTGTCACTCAGTTTTCCCAACTATTTTATCCATAATGTTTGGGTAGAGAAAAACACACGAATTCACGCCTTTAACAACGGTATAAACGAAAAGTAAACAGCCTGAAAATCAATTCTGAATGTAGATTCCATTTCCCATATTGACAAATGTAGTTGCAATTTTTCATTAAATGGATTTACAAATCCATTTAATGAAAAATTGCAACTACATTTTGGGTTTTTACACAGTGAACATTATTTTACACAGAATCCGCATATAGTTGAGATGGTTGCTTATTTTTTAACTAATTATTCTTTCATTGGTGTCATTGTATAGGTAAAAGTCATGATTTGGAATACTAAGCCTAAAGCCACTGGACTCATGCAATAAGAACTTCTTGCCTTCACGTCAATCCTTATTTTATCTCGTGAAGTTATAAACTTACCTTATTCGATATGAATTAATCATCCTCATTTTTTCAAATAAAACTTTTGTGTGCCCTATTTCCAAAATCATATAAAAATGAGGTGTTAAATTACATCTTATTCAGACCAGTCCAGCTTCAAAAATCACTCAAGCTATGTTTTTCATAAGATTTTTGTGTAAATTCTTATTTGTAATATATATATATATATATATACACCCTAATTTTCTCGTTAGAAAATATTCACGTTTTCATTATTAAGATTTCCTTTTTCCGGCACGTAAGCATCGGTTTTCTTACTATAACTTCTATTCCGAAATGATCATTGAAATTCGAATTGAACAGACCTAAAAAAATACTACTCTTCTTACGTGCGGCCTTTTGCATCTGAATGCGTATTAGATTGTTTTTTGTCCTTTATTTACTGAAATCTTTGAGAATCAAGCTGCAAAAATAACCTTAATTTCAAATCAGAAAGATGTTTTTTTTTAAAAAAAAAAAAAAAATTTTATCTACAGTGGATTTTGGTTGTTTAGTTATGTTAGACTAGACTAAGCTAACAATAATAAATAACGAAGCACATTGCGTGATAGCAAATCCTAACTGAAATATTCAGCTGAGTTTCCAGATTTCTTATTTCACAATGATAATTGTTAAGCTACCTTAGGATATCAATATGATTTCATGAACTCACTTTTTGCAAAATATGCATGGAATCCATGTTTGTAAGGCTACACTTTCATACTTGATATTCTGCCATAACCTTCAGTACGAAATAATATCGAAAACCAGAAAGTTAAAGTTGCTACGTTTTCACTGATATATTTTTCACTATTCCAGTATTATTCCAAAGAAAATAGGTTAGATAATCCATTTATCAGAATTTGGGACATGAATAATAGTTTACTGGCGATTACTATCACGGTAGCAGCTGACAGGCTGTCTTGTTCATGGGATGGACGTGGAATCTTTTTCAACACTTATGATTATTCAGCGACATTCTGCAATAAAATAAATATTAGATATTATTTTCATACTGCCGGATTTATTTCCAGTTTCTGCAGATATTTTATGGAAATTTAAAGATAACTTGCCAAACAAATATTTTTATCTGCAAACACACACACACACACACACACACACATATATATATATATATATATATATATATATTTATATATATATATATAGAGAGAGAGAGAGATGTGTGAGTTAGGTGGGAGTTTAGATAGATATGCCTACCTTAAGACTGAGATATATGTATTAATGTGGAAACAATTACAGGGATTTTTACAAGAGTAGACATCTATTTTGATGGTTGAAATAGTTACATATTCCCATTTCAAATGAACACAAACTAAGATATCCAGCTGATGGTTTTCGAAGCAAGAATTCTTGGTCCATCCAGAATATTGAGTGGTACATAATAATCTATTAGCTCTGTATAATGATGAAACAAGCATTTATTCATATTACAAATATTTATGTTCTCAGTCTAATTTTATTCTTTGTCTATACGATTAACGGGATAGTTATACATTAGAGAGAGAATTCTATATAAATATTTAGTTGATAATGCGCCAGGTTACTGACTATCCGATCCACCCTCGTATATATATATATATATATATAGCGATGGGATAACATTATTATTATAATTGGGTTTAAGGTTTGAGTTGGTTTTACGTTGGTTGCGTTGGTATTTCGTTGGTTATTATCCCCTCGCTAAATGTTGATGGAAAATAAAGGTGGTGGTGAAGAACGAAGGCGTCGTTAGGTTTTAAATGAAGGTTTTAATAGCAGCATGAAGTAAAGGGGTTTACACTGGTATGCTGCGAACCTCTTTGTAAGGAAAGAAGGTGGGAAGTTGTTAGAATGTATCATCAAATTTGTTTTTAACTAGAAACACTTGGTCTAGAAGAATAGACCCAAGGGATCCATAAACTAGATCGCTCTCCTCATAATAGTTGATGCGGCTGGTGCTATTCAGGAAGAGATGAATAGACGTCCGTTCCCTTTGAGCGAGAGAGAGATTCGCGGACTTTATTCAATTTTTGGTGCTGCAAGGAAATATGGTTCGGCTTGAATAGGACAAGTCATCCTGCTTGGGGGAAAATGTTCGGCTACTTTAACGATCAAATTAAATTACGCACCAAACAAAAATTCAAGTTTCTTTCTACTACATATATAATCGAATTTATGATTTTATTTGTTTGCAGGCTTAGTTGTTACAAAGAAACCAGTCTTGATTAAAAGTTGTCTGAACTCGCTTAACCTCAAGGAATTTTTAAAAATTATG
Organism: Sepioteuthis lessoniana; assembly: GCA_963585895.1. Lineage (NCBI taxonomy): Eukaryota > Metazoa > Mollusca > Cephalopoda > Myopsida > Loliginidae > Sepioteuthis > Sepioteuthis lessoniana. The sequence continues at coordinate 90,697,459 of OY757916.1, forward strand.
TATTTAGGGTGGGTCTAATCTTTTTTTTCTTTTTTATTTCCAAAAATAGAAAATGAAATTTTACAATTTTTGGTGAGCACAAGGCCCAAAGAATTTGAAGGGAGGGGAAAGAAAAAGAAAGAAGACAAAGAAAACATTGTTGTCCATGGTGCCCTAGCTAGTTTCTTTCACGACCAGTCACACTAGAATTTATTTAACCATGATTTATACCCATTCATCTCTGACACGCAACAGTCACCAAAATGAAAAAACCGACTGAAAGCCGATCAGGAGAAAAGTGATGTATGTACAATAATGATGAGGAAGATATTCTACGGAGATAAAAAAAAAGTGGGGTAACATCTCATACAAACTAGCTAGGGGGTCAAAGGGTCAAAAGGGAGATTCTGTTTACCTGGGGTGGGGTCCCGAAAGACCCGGACCATCGCCGCCATGACTAGGAAGAGGAGGGAAACATGACTCCAACATTGACCCTTTTCGTGCGTATTTTTTAAGTATTTAGGGCGGGACTAGTCTTTTTTTCTCGAGTGCTTGGAAATTCTCTTTTGAAATTAATTAGGAAGGTCTACCTTGTCCAAAAATCAAATAAATTTAACATCGACAGGATTGATTCCTCTTTCGGAAGAATGCACTTTCTCAAACATCATTGAAGTATCTCATGAATATTTGGAGAAAAAATTGTCAGAAAAGTTTCATTTTTTTATAGGAATAAAATTTGCTTCCGTAAGTCTGGAAGTCTAAATTAACACAAGAAACAAACATGAAACACCCTCCCCTAGAAAAAGAAAAAAAACGAAAGCTAGTCACCGTGTCCTCGAAGGCGTACACCGAATTTTTGGAGGTTTTTGAAAAAATGTGTTTAGAGAGCTGAAAGTTGTGGATTTTTCGTTACCTGATAGAACCAAGTCATCATACTTGTAATATGAAAGACAATATTTTTTTTTATTATCCAGCGTTTTCACTCGAACATGTATATATGAATGGGTGCTGCCTAAACAAAATTTTTAATGTCAGAAATTGTTTGAATTGTACGTATTGACCTAACCCCTCTGCAAGATATGACACATGCTCGATTTTAAGCAGATTAATTCAGAATTTTTCCTTCTCCTATACTAGTTGGATAACCAAGGCTATAGAACCAAGTCTACCTTAATATTTACCCATTGATGGAGAAAGAAAGGTAGATGGATAGATGTCTTCTCCAAGAGTATTTTCTTGAAATGAAATTCCTCAGCTTCGTTCAGGATTTGAACTCGAGTCGCTGATTCCATTTCCTAAGATGATAATCGTCATACTAAGTATATCTCCGTATATATATATATGTGTGTGTGTGTTAATTTATGTGCTTGAATAGTTCTAGGAATTAGTAATTTTAGTCGTTTTTAAAATTTCGATTCGCTTGAACTGTTAGAATAGTTCAATATGACTAAGCAAAAAAGGTGTCTAGTGTGAATGAAGATATTTCAAAGCTTTTGTAGAAGTGTGTTAGAGAGAGATAAATATCACAGATAGAACATAAATATGTACGTTAGGATAGCGTAGACATAGTTAATGGTGCTTGGTGACTATCAGTTCCTTGGTTTGTGATCATTGGACCAAAATGTTTATATATATATATATATATATATATATATATGAAATGTAGGCACTAATAAATGAACTCATGATAAGGGGTGTAAGGAGAAAATCTAAATTCCATTTGATGTGTAAATTGCTGAAAGAGAAAATCTGAGGAAATAAAATCGCTTGTCTTTTTTCCTCAGCGAAATTTTTATGTCCTTGGCATAAAAAATCTCTCTCTTTTTCTCTCTCCTCTCAAATACAAACCTTAATCTTCAGGTTGCTAATGCCTTATAGTTTCCTTTCACTCAATCCCCCCCCTCTCTCTCTCTCTCTCACACACATTTTACATCTTTTTTAAATGAGTTCCTTTCTTTCTCTGTTCTTCCATAACGGCGATTTGAAGTCAGTTAAATGCTTCTATTTACTTTCTTAGAGTAGCTATCAGGGCAATAAGAATATCCTCTGACTGATCTTGTGCATTGAGTAAATTTCTACCTTTTCGCTCCGTCCATATCTTGCTCTTCTGGTGATGACTGGTTTGAGGCCAGTATGCTTTCTACTTGAATGGCACCAATTTAAACACGCAGTTCATCAATCAATCAATCAGTCAATCAAGGCATATCGACAGCACAGATTCCCTTGACTCTATCTCTCTCCTCTCTCTCTCTCTCCATCAATCTCTATCAACAATTGCTCATGGTAAATCTTGTAGACGACATTCAGTGTTTGCATAGAGCTGATGAATGTCTGTTTTTTTTACATGCTGGCTAACTGTGATATGTTCATATGTAGGACTCTATAAGAGAAAGTTGCATATGAGCTCGTCATTACTTGCCAGCACTACCCAGCATGTTTAGCTCACCTTTCTTGGATAGGGTACTAGATGAGAATTAAGTGATGCTACAACAGCTGCCGTTTTGTATGATGCTGTTTCCAGGATTAAAAAAAACAAAACACGTAGTATCGTTGTGTAGTTCCGATTTAGCTTTTACCCCATGCAATTCATTAGAGTCGAAGAATTTCAGCCATACAGTTATAGTAACTCGGGTATAGTTTGGAAGAATTCCAGTTTGTTTAATTAGAGAGATCAGATTTCCATATAGTCGATAACCTGACAATGGTGGTCAACGCTTTACCAATACGTATGTTGACATTACTTTCAAGAGATAAGATATTGCTTCAGAGGTAAATGAATTGGTTAACGTTGTTGAGAGACTTGTCATTTAATGGAGAGATTGCATAATCTTAATGAAAACGCATGAATTCTGGTTTTATTACTCTCTATATATAATTTCTTAGTTTAACCTTTTTTTTCCAAAGACTAAAATGATTGATAGGTAAAAAGGATTCTTTCATATATCTGAAGTCATATTTTCTGTGTGAAGGCTTAACGCTGGTTAATAGAACTTTGAGACAAAAATCATTTTTAATTGCATACTACACTAACATGGTTGCCAATGCCAAAATATAAGTATCTTATTAAATAAGGAACATTTAATTCAACCAGCTGAGATTTTGAAAATACCACCAGTTAGTCCAGAGAAACCAATCAGATTTAATTATGTATTTTTGGAACTGACATAAATATACAGCTTTGACCAATTATGGTAAGTCAATAGATATCATAAAAAGATGAAAGACAATGTTGGTGTTTTGTCCAGTTTTTTTTATTGTACAATAATATAAAGTGATGCAAAGATATCCAATTGAAAAATCTGTATATTAAGAAAACAAACAAAAATAAGAAAACCTTCTATGCAAGTTCAACTTTAAAAAGTTTAGTCAATGAAAATAACATCAACTTCGAAAACGGCCTCGATGTGACATTGTAAACGCCTGTATTATGTGGTTTTCATTCAGATTAGCTACTGCGTTTATCAAGATCTTATTATTGAGGGACTACTATTTCGTATCCCAGACGTAGTAGTACAGATGATCACTTCGGCTGAGTTAAGAGGCCACATGTCTTTTACTTAGTTGAGATTAGTGTAGCACAATACCAGACGATACTCAGAGTAAACTTATTATAATTTGTCTACTAGTCTAGCTTGCAGCCCAATAAACTACGCGAGGCGTCGAAAGAAGTGACCTGCTGAAGTGAAAAATTCTCGTGCAGTCAATCCTGGGGAGGTCAATATAATTGATTATGTACTGTCTATCCTGATTGACTCAATCGATCCACTGCCTAATAAAAGGGGCTTTGAATACGCTGATTGTATTCTTTGCAGAGGGGTAAGACTCTCTGAAAAAAGGATATCTTTGGTATGAAACTAAAATCAATCTGATGGTGAGGCTCCAGATTTGGTGTATCTGAAGTACGCATCCATTGCCATTATTTGAATTATTTCCTATTTTACCCTGACCAAAAGTGGAAGAATCTTTTATGGTCCCATCTATGAGTAAAATAGAACTGTTTAAAAATTCTTCGTATTCGATAGGACAGTGTGTAAAAAAAATAACTGAAGGAGATACAGTCTGTGTATGCTTGTTGAAAGGGCATTATGTGTACCATATTCACAATTAACGCTATGTGTGAAATGGACATACAATGTTTATAACGATAGAACATATAAAGAACATAGGAATCTCGGAATTCGAAAACACGTAACGACTTCTTGTTCAGGTACGAAACCTTTTTATTAACTTTCAGTTAAAGGTTTCGACGTAAGGAGGAGAGACACAATATTCTATGCTGTCTTATTCATTTGGACCCCATCTCGTGCGGCCCCCATAGGGCGCACGTTCACCTCGCGCCTGCGAGCTCCAAAAGTCGATCCTTCTCGTTTGGCGTCTAGTACCCCATTCTTTCTCTCATCAAATTCTCACGCAACCTCCGCGTGCTTCGGGTGCGTGACGTCACCCGCACCCTGTCACCCAGTATCGTCTCGGACTATTATGACATCTGAGTGACACCTCCATCTGCCCGCGCGCACCCGCGTTAACACCTGCTTCAATGTTACACCGAACCAACCCATGTGCTGAGCCGAAAGGTTCTCAGCCTAACTAAACTCAAAGGCATGAACCGAAATCCCTCGGCTATTTCATAACATACGTAAGTTTGATTTTCTGTATTATCTTTCTTCGATCTCTTACACGCATTCACACATGTATATGTATATACATATATGTGTATAGGTTTGTGTGAATTCCAACAACTATATATGCATACATCAGAAAGAAATGTAGATGTATTCTTGTGTCACGCCAAGAATAAGAAGTAATAAACCGTAATAATCTTTCACTCTTCTGCATCCTTTAATATAAGAACTTTTATCTGGCCTCATGTCAGTTGACTTCTTCAAGGTTTCCTGGCACCACAATGCCGGTTTCTAGAATTTCTCATGGCTAGTGAATAGCATATTGGCTCGCGTGTTCATGCAACAATTCTAAAATCTATATTCTAAGCGTGTTTGAGGAATACACATAGTTTAAGCCTCGGTGAATTTGTCCCGATTGAATAAGTAATAATTTAAGTTAACATTAAGTCGCTTCTTCCCTGTATGGGTTTTTAGTATTAAACTTTCTTTATAGAATTCATGGCTGATTTCCTAATGATACACCATAACACGCCTGAACAGCGCATTTAACAAGGGCAGTACAACTTACGTAAGCCCCGTAAAATTCTTCTTGTCTATTCAAATATATCATTTCTATCATGTTAAAGTGAATGCAAATCTATTTTCTGGCAAATTGGAATCAGTTTGAGTACCGTCGCATCAAACATCATTCACCGTTTTATTTGGCAAATATTTACTGAATAAGATTATATCCTTGATACTTATAGCTTACTTGTGAGAAAACGATGAAACATATTTTTGCCTGTCTTATCACAGACATATAAATGCGGTTTAAAATCTTTTGATAAAGGTTGCATAAGAGAAGGGAGCAACTGATTTTACATACTTATACAAGACAATTAAATACGATGGGTTTCAAAATGAATATTTTGGACTAGAGAATTTTTAGTGCATTTCATGCAATATCTTACAAGTACTAAGTATTGACAAAAACCTCTGACGCATTATAAAACTGAATATATATGTTTAACATATTATTCTCGGACTCTACGCTTAAATAAGCGAAAACAGATAATATAACAATCTATTCTACATGAAAAAAATGTGTAAGATGTTGATATCTTGAAATTTTGAAGGTTTTGATAAAAACTCTCAAGATAGATGGATGAGAAATAGAAAACATTAAATTTCAAACCAAAATCAAAGTTATTCAGAAGTGAAGTTGGTTGTTCTTAAGTAGGTACGCACTTACGTTACACTTTGAATAATAACAAAAAATATACCAAATGTACAACATTGCCAAAATATGCATGGCCAATAAAAGTAGAAAAAGGCAAAATTCCCATAAAAAGGTGATATTGAGAGAAGAATCACAAGCTTACAAAGCGGGTAACAATAGCAGTAAATTGAACTAAGAGAAAAATTTAGCTAGAATATGCAGAAAACAAATTACTCAACAAAAGATGTGAATTGATATCAAAGTTTAGGCATGTTAATTAATTTCTTATGTGTGATTTACCACCTGACAAATTCCATATTTATTCTCCTTTATTTAGAAAGTCCTATATATTTTTCTTTTTTCTTTTTCTCCCGCATGTGACACGTGAATTATATCTCTACATGTGACTTTGCACCGCACTATAATTATAATTGATTGGCCTCTTTTCACACTTTCGCTTTTGATCATTATGAACACAACGGGAGACCTAAACTAACGGACTTCTAATGTTCATATATTTTGGGGTTTTGTACCTGCTCGGCTGTAGCAGTGTAAAGCATAGTTTCTCGCAAATTATTCATATTTGCATTTATCATTATATATGTGTGTATGATCTCATTTACAAGTCTAAAATATTCTAAATAAACGATTTGATCTAAGGTAAAAATGCAGACATAGAAATACATTTCTGTTACATTATAACCACTGTGTCATGACTTAAATTGGAAATGAAAGGAATTCTAAATTTTTAGTATATTATAAACATTAGAATATTGTAGATATCATATTTACCCAACCTGTCCGCTCGGGCAGGATATGACACAACCTCAATTTTTAAGTGGAGTATAACAGGTTTGAATTCAGAATTTTCCTTCTTCTAGACTAGTTGCCACACCAAGGCTGAAGAACCTAGTCTGCCCTACTATTTACCCATAGCTGGAGGGAGAATAATAGGGTATTAGTGCTATGTGAAATGCAATCAGTCTCGTCCAGGATTTGAACTCGTGTCGCCATGTCCATTTCCTACGACGATAACCATTACACCACAGGCACCTCCTAGAATATTGTAGATATGCCTATGTTAATATTCTGAGTAGTTTATGTACAAAACCAGGACAGATTACAATTGAAATAAAACAGTGCATATGATAGGCAAACATATAATGCGTAACAAGTGGAAATATTGAGAGTAACTGATTCAAATAGTTGAACTTTAGTATTGTTTACCGGTCAAAGAAAATTTTCAGCCTGCTGTCCTGAATCTTCTGATAATTGCAATACCATGGTGTATTTTTCATAAAGCATGGTTTGATTTGTTTCCTAAATGGCTTAGATTGTAAAGGAATTTGTTCGAGCGTAGCAAATTTACCGGCTGAGAAAGATTATGAGTGGGAATTTGAAAGTCGGTGACAATGGCATATGTCAGTCGCAATATGTTGAAACTGAAACCTTACCAATTAGACCGAGTATTTCAAGTTGGCATAATATTTTGACTAGATTAAATAACTTCTATCTTAGGTATGTACTAACCTGACCACTTGCTACATCAACTATGGAACAAAATGTCAATTTTTAAGTAAAGTTTAACAGCGTTGAATCTAGAAGTTTATTTCTGGTTGCCAAACTAAGATTAAAGATCCCAGTCTGCTACTGTATTTATATATTGCTAGAGTGAGAATAGTGTGATTCCAACACTTTCCAAGGGAATTAACGGTAAACTTTTGATATCATACAGTACATATATTTGGTTTAATTTCTTTGGTTAATCAGCCCTGGGTCATTCATATATTCTTCATAGATTACCTGGAATAAATGTTTATTTTTCTATAAACTTTTCGAATCTTTAGTCATATAAATTCAATCCTGTTTTATATTCTATACTTTCTTTGTATCACTCTCAAATAATACTCGAAATTCTTGGGAATGCAGTTATGGCTGATGATCACAAAACTGGAAAATATTAGTTATATTATCTATTGTTTTAAATTTCTGTCATAGAGTATACATCAGCAAGTTCTAAAAAGACGCTTTTTTGCATGTTTTACTTAAATCAATCCCAAAATGTTGTACTTGTCAAACGCTTTATATATATATATATATATATATATATATATATATACTTATCGGCGACCAATGATTTCATTCTGTCCGTAAACGGCAATCATCAGACTGAAAAAGAAAGATTTTGAAGAAATCGAAAAAATCGAAAAGATATAGTCAAAATATTTTTACGTTAGAATTGCGTATAAGTCTTTTGTGTGTGTGGATTATATTGGCTTATTGTTGTGTGTGTTCGTATGTGTGATTGTTAGTGTGTGTGTGTGTGTGTGTGTGTGTGTGTGTATGATTATACATGCGCAGCATGGCAGATTTGAGATTGTCTCATGAATATATGTGCAGCAAAAGGTGGCAGAAGCCAAAAGACGCTTATTTGCTAAATACTTTTTTTAATCGTGTATAGTGATGATTTTAGCTAAGGGACTAAGTAATCATCATCATTGCATTTTGAAAATGAATTTTAGATTTAACACGTGAGCATAATAGACAAAATAGATGAGGGGTTTAAAACAAAAGGATGATTTGGAATATTATGGTGTTTAGATACATAGTATAACATTTACTATTGCGTATTATGCAATACTACCATTCATGTGTTATATGTTCTGTGTTAAATTGAAATTTGTACGTTATATTAATTTGTATTGGTTGCTTGTCATGTTAATGTTATATTGCATATACGTCATTGTAAAATATGATGGTGTGATCCGGGAGACCGGGGTTCAATCCCAGGTCAATTCATACCTAAGACTCAAAAAATGGTATTCGATGCTGCGTTGCTTAACACTCTGCATTATAAGGTAAGGATCAAGAGTAAAGTGGAGCAATCCAGGAAATTGAGTAGCACCCTCCCCTACACCTCGGTGTAGTAGCTACTGAAAACGGAGCCTTCGGATCACCCTCGACTAAAGTCACCAACTTTACTCTACATGTAGGTAAAATTCTTTTGACTATATCTTTTCGATTTTTTCGATTTCTCCAAAAACCTTTCTTTTTCTGCCGGATGATTGCCGTGTAAAGATGGTATGAAACCCCTGTTTGTAGTTAAGCATCCATTATATTAAATATATAAAAACTAATATATATTATTGTTATATTATATGAAAGCTCTGTCAAAGATATTGAGCACTCTCCAAATGATACTGCATTTGGTCTACCACTCACCCATCAAGTGAGATAGTGTTAACCATATACTGTTGTAATATTATATATATATATATATATATATATATATCATATTCGACTCGTTAAATGTTAAGCTAACCCGTGGATGAGCAACGTGAAAAAAGTCGTGAGTTTTTATTCTTATTCTGTTGTATAGTAGAAATTTTATAATATTGATTTATATTGTTGTGCATAGAACACTGTAAAGATTTTAATGCATAGCACGACGAAGGAATGAATAGCCATAACACATTTCTTTATATAAAAATATCTCTCTTCTTTATTACTCGGGAGGGTCGAGGTTGATTGCAATAATGTGAGAGAGATAGAGACGAAGGACTCGGACACAGACTGACAGAGAATTGCTATATTCATCATATTCAAAGCCCCACCAAGTGCTTCTCCGGCGGAGGCCACTACTCAACAATCCTGCAGGTGACGCCCAGAGCAGCTTATGCTGTAACTTGACTGCCAATCTGAATGACCGAATGACTGACTGTACTGTCTCTGGGTAGCTATGTATATATAATTTCATAACGCCTAAATATTGCGGTTATCCTTCCAGCTTTCAACCCATGTGAGATGCTTCCATTGTTCTCTTGTTATCACAGCTGAAACATCCTCTTACAGAAATCCCTAATTAAGAGGCTGTCAAAAGGCAATATGTAAAAATTTGATTTATCAAAAACTGTGGTATACGCTCGAGTATCTAATTCATTTTGTTGCCTGAGGATTTAGATTGGCGAAATTTAAGTGATAAGAAATTTAGGGAGTTTACCATTAAATATATATAACATCAAAGTGAACAGACGTCTTTTTCGTCGCTCATAAAAATACGTTATATTCTAAAGAAAATAAGGCAAGTGACGATTTTACATATTTACTTATCTATTTATTTATTCTTTGCATCATATTCTTTATTCATCTAAAATTATATATAAATTATGTTTTAATTATGTATAAATTTATTATTATTATTTTTCCGATATTAAATTGATATATAAATTGATTCAAAAATATGACGCAAATAACCTTACCTTATGAAAAACAAGTATTATATTTAAATTGATTTTAAATTTGGTGCAAGTGACTGAATTTGTGTATTTATAATTTAACGTTATGTCAAGCGAGGTACAAAGACTTTGTACGTTGCTATCTGCGTTTTCTTTTGATCTTTGAAATTTGCTTAGAATTTATTTTGTAACAGTTTGTTACGTTTCGCTCTGGCAAAACAAACGACAACACGTAATATACATAACAATATATATTCATTTTCTCGACGGATGATTGTGTGAAGTAGGAGCAATCAAGAGAGGTATTAGAATCGTCCGTCTATGAGTCCTGGACTCTTCGGTGAAAGTAGACGATGGCCGAGAAAACGCACACGGGGCAATGACGGGACAAGCTTGCGTGAACAGCGGAATTTTTTCACTCTCTTCCGTTCAATTCGTCGCGGAGATATGGACACGCCTCCACACCCCTGTGATCTCTTCCCATAACTGGCCATCGGAATATGCACTTCCGCCGTTTTTGGAATGGCATGTTTGAACGTCGTCGAGCGGAAATAACTGTCATGCAGTTCACAGGTCACTCTCTTCCTGTGCATCACTTTGTGACGGCACCGTGGCATTTTTACCTTGTCCCATATTGTCAGCCAAGCTGTATTTTACAAGTTACTGTACACGTTTTTACATAACATTAAAATATGAAATTAAGTAATGCCAAATTTATTGATTTTATTTTATTAGATAGATTATCGATGACTATGTATATTAATTTGACTTTATTTTTCTTTTATTTGCATTGTCGTTTTTAAGCTGCTTTACCTCAACTGTTTTTTTTTTATTGGCAGAATTCTTAGCGTGTTCGCCAATGTCCCAGGAGAACAAGGTTCAATCCCACTTCGAGTCATACCAAAGACTTAAAAAATGGTACTTGACGCTACTTTGCTTAACACACTGCGTTATAAGGTAATGATCCAGGGTAAAGTGGAGCAATCCAGGGAAAGGAGTGGTGCCCTCCCCTACACTTTTGTGTGCCGCTATCGAAAAGGAAGCCTTTGGGAAACCTCGACTACGTTCGTCAACTTGCCTTTTTTTACCTCAACTGTAGGAGAAGCACCTTGAATTCTAGCATTGATTTCTACCGTCCTATTTTATCTTATTAATATCATTTTTTTAATTAGCATTTTCCATCGTAATAGTGGCGATGGTGATCATGACAACAACAATAATAAGAAGAAAATATTTTGTTTCGGTTTGTAGATATGTAAAAAAAAGCTATGTGCATACGTGTTTCTATATTTTGTTAAATGATGAAAGGGAAATCAGTCTTTTTAATATTTAAAAAATATGGTTAAAACATTTCCCGCAAACCTTATGGTCGAATTTTTTCTGCAGACGTAATTACCCCGTCTCTAAATATAAATGAATAAAATCTATTGAGAAACAAAAAAGACACACAAACGGTCAATCACTCTTCTTTTGAATTGGTGGCGCTGGAATAAAAATTCAAAAGTGTCAAGAATGAAAAATGTTTAAGAGTGATAACACTAAGTTGAAGAACGTACAAGGATGTAAGATTAAACCTTACAAACTCTGCTTAAAATAAAGAGGATAGTTTGAACTGTACTAAGTTAAAACTTAGAAATTTTAAAGGCGTAAGTATATATATATATATAAAGGCAATAACTAAATTTAAGGTTAAATAACAGAAAACTATTGATAGACTTATTCTCAAACTTCCAAATCCTAATTCCTGTTACGATATTTGCTTAAAGGCACGAGTAATAAGGTCTGCATTTTGAACCTAAAATCTGGGAAAAAATAGAATAAAAAGAAACAAAAAACTTTGAAATCCAATACACCCACTCCCACAGGGGATAAAAAGCTTACTAGCGTATATCATTGGAAAACATGGAAAGCAGCATGATGTATGGGAAGTAATACAAATGAATTCAAAAGAGGGTCAACGGCACACTTCACCAGATGCTGGGCAGAAGAAACTCATAGATTAACGATCTGGATCAAATACTTCAGTCAGAAAACTAATTATTCATCAATGAGGACAGCGTGTACAGATGAGGAAAAAACAGCTTGCGAAAAATTACCATGATTCTAATTAAATTTTGCACGTTTAAACTAGTGTGACTATATGGCGGTCGCAGACACCAAATGTAACAATATGCTGGTAACGGTTCTTTATTTTGACCTTCGTTCCATGACTACCACATGCGTTTCCATGTAGTTTGTTTATCAATCCCCTCTGTACCCACGCTGTGTTTGAAAGATCCGCAGAGAGTAAATGACACAATTCATCCGGAACTTCTAATGTCGTGGTGGTTTGGTGGAGAAAGTTGCCTGGGTATTGGGAACTCAAAGACAAGAAGAACTCCCCGTCAACAATTTACAATCATTTATTTGAACGTACTGGTGTAACAGTAATATGACCAATATATTTATAGAACTTGTCATTTTATTATGCAGATATGCAGTTCAATGTTCTCACTGCATACAGTAGCACGAGAGAGAGAGAGAGAGAAAAAATCTGTTAAGGTTTATTAACAGAGACACAACCTCCCGACCCAACCGACGTCTAACTCCGACTGAACTCCAACTGTCTTCTTTCAAAATCCCCTAATTTTTATATATCTAAATTCAGAATATCATTAGGGTAATGTCATCACACTAAGTTATTGCGTCATTTCACATGTGTTCCCAATTTCACCGTGTTTTTCATTTCCTCAATCCAACTTATGACAAGACATGACTCTATTTTATTTACATTTGGTCTTCCTATATAGAGATGACATGTCCCCTACTCTGGTCGCTGGTGCACTCGCTTGAACTTTCCAACTTGACTTACATTTCCATCCAAAGATTTATCTAAGATAACAGCTAAAAAAACCTCGCGGCCCAACAAAACTAGATAATTAAATAATTATTGCAATCAACTATAACAGAAATTAGTTTATACAAGATTACGTTCCGCTGAGGTTCGAGCTCTAGCCCCAGTGCACGAAAAATTACCTAAAGAGCTCCAAGTCAAACCAAAATTTCTTAGATGGAAAAACATTGTTAACATATCGACATTTCACGTTTGGAATTTAAATAAAGTAAACTAGTTACCTGAACTGACAGCATCTGCAGCCGAGCATAATATAGATATTATTTGCATACAAAAAAGATGCCACCATAGCGAAATTAGAAATTACGATACTAATAAAGCATGGACATTTTTCACTGAATCTGCACGGAAAAAAAAACTCTGCCAATGCCACTCTAGGATACATAGGAATACTTCTCAATTCTCGTGGCTTAAAATCATTAAATAGCACAGAGAAAATCCAACCGAGAATGATATGTGCTTTTTTTTTTAATGGCAATCCTTACTCAAAAATTGTCTCTTGTTACAGTCCCCCATAAGCTAGTGATGAAAAGGACATCTAATCTTGTCCGACTCATTTCCAAACAAAACGTTCTCAGAGGTGAAGACAAATAAATGCTAAGATAAACAATGAAGAAAATAACAAATTTTACTTACTCCCTTCGTCAAACAGAAATGTGGAATATCTAACAGATTTTCACTCGAGAACAAATATGCCATAAAATTAAATACCAGAAATGTAAGAGAAAAATATAAACCGACACCAACCCAAATAACTTTAAACCACAGCTAGATTATATAGTCATGTGCAAGAAGTGGACAAATACCGCTGTGAGCGGTGAGGCATACTATTGAAAAAGTATCTTCCGATCAAACAATGATCACTGAAAAGGTACTCCTGAGTACACAGAATTAACAAGCAAACACTCAAAACCACTTGTTACGATGAGTCGTAACTTACCAATAAAGATATAATCAATAAGTATATGCTAATTGTAAGAAACAGATTCGTTACTCTTCAGGAGATATCAGAAATACATACTCCAAATGACGAATATAAAAACTTCGTCACTTGTCACATGGAAGCTGCAGCAGAGTGGATAACAAAGAGACAAATAGAGTAGTTGGTAGTTACGAAAAAAATGAGATAACATAAAAATAGCACCCAACAAATACCAATGCTTTATAACTTAAGCCCAGAAAGAACTAGCTAACATACCAAGTAAAAAAAAGTAAAGTTGGCGACCGCAGTCGTTGGCGAACAGAAGCCTCCCTTTTCAATATCTTCTACTCCGAGGTGTAGGGGAGGGCGCTACTCCTTTTCCTGGATTGCTCCACTTTACCTTCGATACGTACCTTATATTGCTGAGTGTTAAGCGAGGAAGTATCAAGTACCTTTTTTAAAGTCTTTGGTATGACGCGACCTGGGATTGAACCCAGGTCTTCCGGACTATTGGCGAAAACAAAAGAAAACAGTCAAGTCAGAAACTTTGTCGAAGATAGAAAGTCATGAATGGCATGGCTGATTTAAAGGTAACAGAAGGAAGAACATCTTGAGAGCAAAACTATAAGCTGCAGGCCCAGAAGAAAGAATATAGAAGTCGAAAGAACATTACAAAAATTTGTTTGAAAAATTTCCGAAAAATAACTGATAAACACATTGTAAAAATTGTTCATAGTCAACAAGACATCCAGCTAGAACAGTTTACGGAGGAATAACTTAACGTAGTACATACAAAATTAAAAGCAGAAAAGCTGCAGGTCTCTATGATATATCTGCAGAACAATGGAAGATTAGGAAATTTGATGACTGACTTCTTCGAATATGCAATGTTGTCTATAAAAAAGATATAATAGAGAAACGAACAAAATACTACATCCTCCTCATCAATAACAAAGTTGACCTCAGAATTAATAAAAAAACTACAGAGGCATAATTCTAACTACTAGAGATACTAAGGTTTATAAAGCTCTGCTTTTACACCGTATCAAACTTCTAAGGAAAAGGCAAAACGGTTTTCTAAGAAATCGATCAGCATAACACATTCTCACTATTCATCGAATCATCGAAGGAGTACGCGCAAAAACTCTGTTGGCAACACGATTGATCGTAGATTTCTCTTAGGTATTTGACATCAAACAAAATGGGAAGATGGAGTCAATATTATTAACATATGGTCTCCCTAAAGAAATTTTACAGCAGTAATGATGATTTATAAAAAGACGAAAGCAAATGTTCGCTCACCAGAGGGACATACGGACTTCTCCGAGATTGCTGCTGGAGTTGTGCCAGGAGATGCATTAGCATAATATTTTTTCTTACTCTGTCTAGATTACGTATTTTACTCGTCGATTGATCGAATAAAGAATAACGCTTTCGTTAAAAAAGCAAGAAGCAGACGATATCCTGGAGAAACTATAAGAGACGCAGACTATGCTGTTGATTTAGAGCTTCATCCAAATACACCAGCCCAAGCCAAAACTTCACTACATAGCCAAGAGCAAGCAACAGGAGGCATTGGCCGGCTCGTGAAGGCTGAATAGTTGATATGGGTTATTCATCAAAGTGTTGTATCCTGATAAGGAAGATATACACAATGAAATAAAGAGATAATTATTTATGAACTGAAGTGGTACAGTCCAAAAAATATCATAAGTCACGCGTTGTGGGTGTTACGTCCGAAGTTAGTCTTATTACTGACCGAGATCTGGCAGAACCCTCGTGCTTAATAAACACGACGTCTTATATATCTTCGCAATACCGGAAGTCACGTGATACGAGCCACTATACAACACAAAGTCAGCTCTTTTTCGCGTAACACGCTAAGTTAGATCTGAGATACGATTTCCTGAACACTAAAGGAGGAGAGATTTTTAGGTACATTTGGGAATTCCATTGTGCGTACGTGGTCAAAGCTATTCCCTGGACGATGTTTGGTCGCAGTCCCAGGAATGGGCATATTAATGTATATTTATACCAGTTCGTTTAGTAGTAATGCATGGTCTTACAACCTGTTTTATTTTTGTCTGCCATCTGAATGCTAGTTGGAATCCCTTGACTGGTAAATATTACTATTATTCTTGCTATTCTACGCATTAGAGTGGTGACTTCTACAGTGAACGCAAGAAAAAAGAGTTGATCTGTTTTTTAAACAAGAAGGAGCCATCTCAACTTTAAGTGACAGGGCTCTAAAATTACCTCGGCAGCAACATCTCATCAACTGAATTCGATGTTAATATAAGCCTAGTGAAAGCATATTCTGCTATCGATAGGTTATCGATTATTGGGAAGTCTGATCTATCCGATTAAATAAAATGGGATTCTTCTAAGCTCTGTCTGTGTCAATACTACTGTATGGATGCACTTCATGGATTTTAACAAAACGCATGGTGAAACAGCTAGATGGGAACTACATAAGAATTCTGCGTGTTATTTTGAACTGATCCTGGAAGTAACACGCCCAAAACAGCAGCTGCATGGCAAGTTAACTCCCATCTCTAAAACCAATCAAGTAAAACGAACAACACATGTGAGACCACGCTGGAGAAGCAAGGACGAACTCAAAAGTGACGTTTTTCTAGGGAGCCCATCACATGGACGTGCTAGTGTTGGCCGACTTGCAAGGACTTATTTACATCAGCTCTGTACGGACACAAGATATAGCTTGGAAGACTTGTCGGGAGCGATGGATGATAGAGACGGATGGATAGAGATAGAGAAATCCATGCCATCAACGCGACTTGATGATGATGATATGTATAATCCTGACTCCATTTGCTAACGTTTTTTTCCCGTTGTTATACAAGAACTCATTCACTCACCAAGATATAGATAATATCTCATGCATCTTATACCAAAAAGTTTTGATAATGCAGAAACATTACTTTCTTTTAATAGTTAATGCATATTAATTGTATATACATATCATCACACTGGTCATTTTTCTTTATCATTTATTATATCCGTAAGGGAAATAATTAAGAGGCAGAAATTGAGCTATCAGAACAAAATTTATCTCTAATTTACCTCTACTATGAGATAGCTTTTGGGAATGCATTATAAACTACATTTCATAAATCACAGTCTTAATAAATTACTGTGGTTATTTACTTAGCATATCCTGACTTGTACAAAATTAAGAAAATATAAAATCAATATTTATTCAATTATTTTTGTTTTACAGCAGTTATATACAAATACACATAATCGTCGTACGTGATTAGTATTATTTTTAAGTTCACTATTAATGTAGGTTTAAAAGGTATCTAAACATAATGGTTCTTTTGAATACATTTATAACATCTGATTTACTTGGGGAGTGCTCAATGAATATTTTAATGCCATGTATTTTTGTAAGATAACCACGCTAGTTAAACAATGAATAGTGTGACTTTTCGGCAGGTTTCTTTATCAATACGTTCTATCACTTTAAATCAAGCCAATACATAAATTTAACTGGCGACTCTTCTTATATGAACATAAAAGCTTAACGCAAGTAAAAAAAAAGGGTCCCATTCACTACGTGCACTTTACGTAACGATTATCGACATCAGAATTGGAATCAGTAACTCGAGTCCTTACTCTGCAGGAAGATTTTTGTTTCACTTTGCACTATTACCCTTGAGAAAGGCATGAATCCATTTGTTCATCACAAGCTATTGGTTAACAGTAGGGCACGTCGGGTTCTTTTTCTTTTCTTTTTGTTTAATGGCATATCAACCTTTGTAGGTTATTTAATGCCAAAGGCATTCTCCTAGAAGAACAGTAGTGGTACTATTTAACCCATAGCTGGGAGGATAAGGGGGTTCATACCTTTCCAAAGGGCATTTGCCCGAAAGTGAACGTAATAGCGCGACTGAAGTACGAACTCGCTTACTACGATTCCGCAATCCATCGTTCTAACCATTACACATCGGGTTCTTTAGTATTGTTTAGCAAGCAGTCAAGAAGAAGGAAAATAATAAATTCAAACCAACTTTACTCCGCTTAAATTTGACCTTATGTCACATCCTACTTATGGTAGAGACGAGAGATTAATTGATTCACTTGATTAGCAAATTGCTACTTCAATAGTGACGTAAAATCAACTAATACATATTAAGTTCGACCGAGTGTTCATATACTAAACGAATCCTTTGAAGAAGCCAGAGGAATGACTTTTTATCCTTGGCTCAACGCACAGATACAAAACTGTTCCTTCGCAAATTGTTTCATTACTTTTTATGGGTATTATGCGGGTGATACATAAATAACTAGAAGTTAATGTAATGTTTGAAATAACGGTTAACATTAATTAAAGATCTTTATTAACATTTTTATTATATCTAATAATGACACGTAGAGTGACACAGAAAATTGTTGAACATAAATCCGTTTGGTTTGGTTTTGTTTGCTTCATAGATTTAACGGCATATCAACCACTTATGGATTATCTAATGCCGGAACATGATACAAATAATCTGCACGCAGTTATATGGTTCCAAGTATTCCTATCCAATGAGAATAATTTTCAAATATATCTATTTGACTCATTGGTGGGACTCTAATAGGCACTACTACTACTGTCAGTGGTCATGGGAGTGATGACAATATAATTGTACTTGACATTCCGAAAAGTTCCACTTGTACAGCCTCACCACCCTATGTAGTTTAGTATCATACCAAGAACGCTACATCAAGAAGTAATCACAGTTTTATATCGGCACGAAATGCATTTAAACTTAGTATATAAAGTTTTATTTGCTTTCTGTGGTTTTGAGATGAGCCATTAAAATTTATAGAATAATTACATCAACTAAACATCTTGCTTGTATTCTTCACAAAACCTTTCATTCAAAATATTGTCCAACCAGTTTCAAGTGAAATACGCATCTCCGTTAGGAAAGACATTATTTTTCATATCTCTTTCTTCAGCTGACAAAACGATATCAAACAGCTTTTACAAAAATGTTCTCAGATCATCTGAAATGTAAAATGGAGTGCTGTGAAAAAAAGATGCCGATCGGGCATTATACATCTATTCAATACCGTTTTTGACTTGTGTTTCCGAAGACAGAAACCGGAACAAGAGTTTCCTAACAGGAGGCATAATACACTAGAAGAAAATCGGAAAATGTATGGGCGCGAATAACAAAAAAAAAAGAGAAAAAACACTATTCCAAGTCCCGTCGGAAGACGAAAATACAATCGAGGAAATGGAAACGGCGAGCTGAGTCCAAATTCCTTGACAAGACTGCGTTTCACTTCATTCTAATGCCCTTGGGAAAGGCATATATCCCCCCCACTTCCCCCAGCTATAAATGAACAGTAGGATAGACTGAGCCCACTACTTTTGTTTCAGCTACCATTCTGATAGAAGGAAGTGTTTATCAAAAAATCTGAGGCACACTGATACTTCATTCTTTTGTAATAAACTTATCCAAAAATTCTGACTTGTTCCACAAAATCCTTAATCATTAAAAACAAATCACTGAGTAATTGATTTGCAAAGTTTCGGCTTAATGAATTGTCATCATTGAATCAGTGGACGAATATTACTATTATTCCGGGCTCATTGATTTAGTGGGTAGAGTATTCGCTAATGGTCCGGTAGACCTGGGTTCAATCCCAGGTCGCGTCATACTAAAGACTTTAAAAGTGGTACTTGATACCATCTTGCTTAACACTCAGCAATATAATGTACGTATCAAGGGTAAAATGGAGTAATCTAGGGAAAGGCGTAGTGCCCTCTCCTATATCTCGGTGTTGTAGCTATTGAAAAGGGAGCCATCTGGTCTCCCTCGACTACGGTCGCCAACTTTACTAACTATGCAAGAAAGATGATAAACCATATGGTTATATATATTCAATTCTATTTGAGTGCACTGAAAAATCAGTTCAACTAAGAAAGCAATTACCTTTTTTTTTCTTTAAACTCTTCCGAAAGGTTAATGAAACTTGAGAAATGGCGTATCAAGTATGTTGAACCGCTAAATAACTAAGTAAAATAATATGGAACTTTGCACAGTCATTTTCTTTTTGGTCGGGCCCAGAACCTTTCACCGCTCACACATAATTTCGGTTATCCGTCAGGCCTTGAATGAAAAGATCCAAGAAAATTCCATCATTTCAGCTAACGAGCACAAACACACACATTTACATATATTTACATATTGCTTTAAAATCCTATAATATCTACGAAGAGATATTTCTCAAGATAGGAACTTAAATGGTTAGGAGTTAATATGCGCGTGCGCTAATAATATCAGCAGTATTAATCTAAAATTCTAATTTAAACAATCAGCTCTATAATAGAGTATTTTGTAAGTGCACGATTATTATGGCCATGGAATAGATTAAATATTTTTACTGCTTTCAGTTCTAAATTAATATTACCGCCAAGAAATGAACAATATTAATTAGTTGGCAAAGTTTTGTAACTTATAAGAATCAAAATCAATCAGGTTAGAAAATTATGATCAAGAGAAAAAAAAATGAAATGATGCAAAAACGGTCACGCTCAGAAGAGCGTTGAAAATAATTCTAAATTTGCATGTCCAAAATACTAAAACGAAAATTAATAACTTCCATGACTTTGGTTTACTCTGAATTTTTAATAATGGTTGGGGAAAAAAAGAAATTATGATGCAGCAATAATATTGTAAACTGATTCTTAGAAACGATATATTTTTATAAAATTTTAGGTATTTTCAGACGTCTCTTCTAATCTTAACCTAATTAGTAACAGGTCAGGTTATTATTTGTATATTGATTAAGTATCCAAATAATATTTAATTCTATCTCTATCTCATCATTGTTGCTATATTTAATACATCACACCTTGTCGGTAGAGTTTAGAATACGCTGCAGAGCGATAAGTACCCTTCCAAAAGCGATGTCCTGAGTATGCCACTTAACAGAATATGATGGTGAAGCTTCAGTTCAGGGGAGTATGAAGTATTCCTTTATTTCAATTACTTCCAATCCCATTTCGACTCGGGGCGTTAGCATCTGTTAACATTCCATCTATGCGTCAAAGAGATAAATATAGAATTTTCATTATCTGACAGAAAAAACTTGATGACATATAACTGTATGCAAATTATTAGTATTGAAAATTACTTGAAGCTATGATTGTTTATGAAGGATTATCATTACTACTTGAAACCATATGGCTGTTTATAAATAAATTTTATCATTTGATAGAAATAGTTACTTGAAATCATACAATTGTGAATAAAATATATTTATTAAATAGGAATACTTTAAATCATCTAATTATGTTAATATTATATAAGAATACTTTATAAGATAACTGTGAGCAAAATATTCTTAAGGAACAACACAAAAACTGTAGATATATTGCCCATTCAGCCGGGACTGTAGAATACACTGACTGCTTCTCTACAAAGTGGGTATGAGCCTCTCCTCAACGAGTGTTCTGGATATGACAGTAAACAATCTGATGGTGAGGCTTCGGGAATGTAGAGCACTCCTTCATTGTCATCGCTCCCAGGTCCAGTCTGGCCCGGATTGGTAGCATCTGATAGGGTCCTATCTATGGGTCATATAGGAATAAACTGTGTACTTATGTTAAACTGAATTGCTTGAAATATAACTGTTTTGACATTTAAACTATTTCCTTATGTAAAACTGAATTGCTTGAAATGGATTTTTTTTGTAGGCTAAACTGAATAGTTTGAACTGAAACTGTCTTTGACAATGAAACTATACTTACGCTAAACTGTATTGTTTGAAATAGCTGTTTTGAAATTTAACTATACTTATACTAAACTGAATTGTTTGAAATAAAACTGTTTAACTAAACTGAAGAGCTTGAAATTGAAATGTTTTTAACGATTAAACTGTGTACTGATGCAAAACTGAATTGTTTTAAATAGAACTGTTTATTTGTATAAAAATGGATTTGGCATTAAATAACCCGCAAGGGTTGATATGCCATAAAACCAAAACAAACCAAACCGCATATAAAAACGTACCACATATATGCGATTCCCCAATCTCAGTGCACAAAATGCACGAGTTTGCATGCTGTTGAAATCAATCAATCGATTTGTTATATAAAATGAATATGCAAAAATGACAGCTATTGTGGGACTGACGTAAAATGACTCGTTTTCGTGCCGGCTACTTTTAAGATATAAAAAAAAGATGTCATCAAAAAAAGATTCTTTCAACGCAGTATGGGATCCATAAAGCCTATTAACATAGCGGATACGGTACCAAAATACCACATCTTTGATTTTACACGATGAAATAATATACACGTGATGCTAACATCAGGCGACCTTCGGAAATGGGATTCAACTGATTTCCCACCAAACCGATATATGACTCAATACTTTTATCTCGTGAAGCAACGCACAAATTGAGTAGCTATTGCAAAAAACGCTGGGTCCCTTCGGTATTATCCATATTGGTAACCCTCAGGTGCCAATTAATGAACTCTGAAAAGTAGGTATTGCCTGTGAATACACCCCTAGGATCAGACGACTTAGTTTGATAACACCCACCCGGCGCGGACGCCAGGCAGGCTCATATAATTAATACATTTAAAATCCTAATATGTTCGTTACATATCATTCAGAAAAAATGGTTTACATAGTTAATATTGAGGATAATTCGGTGAACTGGTTAAAAAATAACAGGTTTGAAAAATAATTATCTAGTGTTATTGATTCCGAAAATTATTGTTTTATTCTTAAACGTACGAAAAGAAACCCAACTTATAATTTCATTTATATTTCAATTAAAATAAAACGAGATTAAGTGTACTCGATTTACATATATATATTCTCATTTAGTTTCCTTTGTCTTTCGAATTTAACATATTTTGTTCCAAAAAAATTTAAATACTTGCGCTTTCCTGATTCATATTTTTGTTGGTATTAATAATGGTAAGTTATAAAATTTTATAGCAACAAATATTTTTAGGTAGTCATTTTTGGTTAAAAAAATAAAATTTGTTTTAAACATTCGTAAACTTTATCAACATTGTCACGTACGCAAAGCACGATAAATAGAACAATACTATCAAACAGATTTCAGAATAAAACAAATTCAACATTTTCTGTTGAAGAAATGTAAGTTACACAACATATCTTAAACTCTTACAGTCAAAACATATTCCAATAAAGTCACGACACTTTGACATATGATAAATAGAACAATATCATATTTTTCAGCATTTCAAAACCCTTCCAGTTGTGTTTGAATTAACAATCTTAACACAAACTGCAGTTTTTCAAGTTCTATTTCTTACAATATATATATATATATATATATATATATATATATATATATATATATATATATATATATAATTATGCATTTATTTACACACACATATATATCCAATCAATATACATGCACACGCGTGCACACACACACACATATATATATATATATATATATATATATTCTCTTTCAGTTATTAATTTTTTGCTTTGTGTACCTGCCCTTTTGTAATAGCGCTGACCACATGTTCCAACGAATTTTATAACACCTATATAGAAAAGTAAGCTGTATCATTATTATGGAGGGCCTCATGTCCATAATTTGATATTTTTCTGTATTGTGTATATATATATATATATATATATATATATATATATATATATATATATATATATATATATAGAGAGAGAGAGAGAGAGAGATGTGTGCATCGATATATAATTGCATTATCAGTCCTATTTAACTCTGCCCGCTGTTTCACATATTACTATGTCAGGCACAAGTATCTGAATTTCAAAGCCAGTCTGTTTTAAAACATGCTTATAATCGTACTACTTTAAGATAATTTAGAAGAAGTGCATTATTTGGATGATCATCAGTGGTCGATTATTTTGCTTTTATACGCAAAGTTGAAGAAAACAGGTTACTGTCACTCGAAAATTTCCTGAAGATCTAGGATTATTGAAAAATGCGATAAGTATACATTACATGTCTCGTAAATATGCAACTAAGAAAAAAAAAAAACACTATATAATTCTATACGCTGTAATCTTTTTTAACAATGCAATCAACAAAAAAGCTATTTGAGGCAAATAAAACGTATATCAGCTTTTTAATTTTCTTTGTTACCAGCGAATTTTCAACAGTGAATTTTAAATTATAGTTTTGCAATAATTAATGAAAATTCTCGCATGTTCATATGAATATCGTTTCTATGGTTTTTGAACAAAATTGGAGATGTCCACGCAATGCAGTGGCTTACTTGCAAGACTGTAGTATCACACTAAGTGAGTACGAACTCTAGTCATACTAATGTTCATTTTTAGAGTCATACTCTTTGGAGTGGTATAAACGACCTTATCGGCTCTGCCAAGGGCGAAATGATATCCCTAATTTCCTTCTCCAGCGATGAATCTGGTATTAAATAACCCATGTCGGTTGATTAGCCATTAAATAAAGAAATCAAATCAAACCAAACCCAACAATATAGAAATAACGGGTACATTATTTAGGGAAAAGAGGAGAGTATGTACAAAAAATGGGGTAAAGTTTACTAAATGTATATAGAATGAAATTATAAAGCGCAAAAGTAAAGGTGTTTATGATACTGAGCCAGAATGTTCATCATTGACCTCGGTAAAGGAAGTTTAATGTCATTTGTGGATCTATTTGGAAGGAATAAGATTTAAAGATACTGAATTAGTGGTATTCTCATAATTATTCGAAGAATTATGGCTTCAAGGCTATTTTCGATTTAAAATAGTAGTATTTATGGGAGTCAATGCCATTGGGTTGAACTTCGGTTCAATAACTCCGACATTTAGACGAATCCATAAAATATTTAGGAAAATAAATGAAAATAATGTTTTTATTTATTTATGTAAATTTCTTAAATATAATTCGATATGAAATCGATAAAAGTCAAATATTATTTATTAGGTATACAAATGCTTTACTTTAAATGAACACACACACACACACACCTTTGATCTGCGCGTAGTTTGTGTATCCATAGAAATTCTGCGGTTATGTTTAACACCTAAAGAATTTATGCTGGTCGAAAAATTATTCTGAAGTGTGTAAACAATAATAATTCCCCCAAAATAAATGCAGAAGAAAAATAATGTGTATTACATCCACACACCTATTTCTCTCTCCCAATTATATATATATATATATATATATATATATATCCCTCCTCTCTCTTTAAATATGTCTCTCTCAATCAGACCCTTTCTCACATACACATATATATGTGTGTGTGTGTATGTAACGTCTCGTAATGCATTTATGTATATGTATAAATACATGTATGCGTGTGTGTTTTTGTAGGTAGGGGTTGAGTTCGATATATATAGGGAAATATATCGTCATATGTTTAGAATGAATTTGGGAATAAAAAAATGAATTGACAACTAAATTTCTGACATGCACATAAATTAGTCTCCGTGTTGGTATGATTTCAAGAGTACATGTTCATGTTTAGGATGTTTAGGAAATCGATACATAATCAATATTTTGACAGAAACTTCAGAAAGGCAGCATTGGGCTTTCTCACGAACAGTAACATTTGACACAATCAAAAGTGATGGGGTGGATCATAGAATGCGATTTCTATTGAGACTGCGCTGTCCCTGTAGCATTAAGTTGTCACGGCGAATGGTGGCACTGTCAAATCAATAATTATATTTATTATACTATTGATAAGATTTGAGTACCTCGGTTTGGCTGAAGGGTGGAGTGAATTTCGTATATGGTTCATAGAAAACCAAAACTTTGGCTCCAAACATATTTCCATGTTGGCAACCTTAAAAGATACTGAATCAAATATCCATATATATATATATATATATATATATATGTGTGTGTGTGTGTGTTTCAGTTTCTTTGCATCATAGCATGTCAACCTTCATGGATTATTTAATGCGGAACCCATCGTTGTAGGAGGACAATAATCGTTATTTAACCTATTGCTGGTGGAAGGATTACGGAGTTCATTCATTTCAAAGGGTAATGTACACATAAATATATATATATATATCTATATATATATATATCATTCAGGATGGTAAATGATTATATAAGTTAATCTTTTCATTTGTAATAAATTGTGAGTTAGCAAAAAATTCTGATTTGAAGTGGGAGTCGCATTCGAGGTAATTCAAATTCATGGCACAGGAATCGCGGGATATGAAATTGATTGTTTTAGAATTCTGTTAGGACGACATATTAAAGATTTGTTTTGAAATCGGAGGGACAAGACATTTAGATTAACATTTCGTCAGGTGAGGACTGAGTGATGGTACATGGCCGGAAAATTTCAGTGATGACGTTACTGGAATGTTTTAATGACAGGTATTCTTATGACATTAGTTGATGAGATAATTATTATGATATATAAGCAGGGTGACTGAGCAGTCAGTCGGTTGGAGACAGACGATGAGTTAGTCGGGAAATGAGATGATTAGGATGACGAGACTGGCTGGAATGAAAGGATAGAAGTCGGCGTTTTGATCGTTCGTCTCATACAAATAAGACGTTTAGCATTTCTATGTAACAACTAATATCTTTCACTCGATTTCTCTCTGGTTCGTTGACGACTATGTGAATATCTTAGACCAAAACAAATCTTCGTATCTAAAGAAACTTAGGTCTCGTAAGGTAATACTTTGTTAATGTCTGTGTGACATTTATATTTGATTCCTCATTTATATTTGATTCTGTAGTGTTACATGACGAGGAGTTCTGTTGCCAGACACAGGCTCTTCCAGCAGTCATTCTCTAAATCCAGGATTGAACTACCTTCTCTAGACACTTGATGTAGGCCTCCGTGTTGAGTCTGAACCCATGTGGTCAGAAGAAAGGAGTTATAACATTACCATGGCTAAAGACCACCCTAAACTTGAAGTGGACTAGGTGTTTATTTTTCAACAATATAAATAGTAATATGTCTGTAGATTGACACCCAAACACTGAAATCTTCGTTTTGGATATTCTGGAGTGTATGTCAATCAGTACAGCATAACCTTTCTAAATATCTGGAGGCGCGAACTGCGTTATGGAACTGCTTTTTTTTTTTTTTTTTTTTTACAATCAGTACCCAACTGACGCTAGTTTTCTGCATTGTTGATAAAACCTGAAACAAATGAAGCACATGCACGAAATTGATCATATCTAATAGGGACAATCTACTGATCCCACCCAGTATGTCTGTCTTATCGACAACATCCTTAGGAAAAACCAAAATGGCTTCCGAAGAAATAGATCCACGACCTCACAAATATTGACCATCCGTAGAATCCTTGAAGGCGTACGGGCAAAAAACCTACAGGCAACATTACTATTTGTCGACTTTACCAAGGCCTTCGATTCCATTCACAGAGGGAAGATGGAACAAATCCTACTAGCATACGGTCTACCAAAAGAAACCGTAGCAGCAATAACGATTCTCTACAAAAACACCAAAGTGAAAGTACGTTCACTGGATGGAGACACCGAATACTTCGACATTGTTGCATGAGTACTACAGGGAGAAACGCAAGCCCCATACCTCTTCATCATCTTTCTAGACAACGTACTTAAACATTGATTGATAAAATCAGAGAAAACGGCTTCGAGCTGACAAAGAAAAGAAGCAGAAGGTTATCCACAAAACCAATTACCGACGCCGACTACGCCGATGACATAGCGATACTGGCGAATACACCCAACCAAGCTGAAACACTACCGCATAGTTTGGAAAGAGCCCCCACAGGCATTGGTCTCCATGTCAATGCACACAAAACTAAATATGTGTGCTATAATCAAACAGGCGAAATTTCCACACTAGACGGAACCTCTCTGAAACTGGTAGACAAATTCACCTACCTAGGAAGCAGTGTCTCATCAACCGAAAAAGACATCGACACACAGCTAATGAAGGCATGGACAGCCTACGATAGGCTATCGATCATATGGAAATCAAACCTGACCGATAAAAGGAAACGCGGTTTCTTCCAGGCAGCGGTCGTATCGATATGGCTGGAGAAGAAGCGAGACGGCAATTACACAAGAATGTTGGGAGCAATATTGAACAAGTCCTGGTGGTAACACCCCACAATGCACCAACTATACGGCCACCTGCCTCCCATCACGAAAACTATCCAAGTTAGACGAACCGGACATGCAGGACAAGGCTAGATAAGCAGGGACGAGCTCATAAGCGATGTACTCCTATGAACCCCCATATATGGCCGAGCAAAAGCAAGACGACCAGCTCGAATATACATACAGTAGCTATGTGAGGATACGGTATGTAGCCCAGAAGAACTTCTGGAGGCGATGAACGATAGGGAGAAGTGGCGAGAGAAGGTCAGGGATATCCGTGCTTGCGGCACGACATCATGATGATGGTGATGATGTCTTTAAAATACTCACATTGTTTTATACGAATGAGAAATTTTTACGCATGAATGTTTTGATATATTTGTGTATGTATCTAAATTAGAGTATGGATCTACCCAATCCATTACAAGCAGAATGTGACACTAAGTCAATTTTTAAGTGGATTAAAGCTGAATTTAATTAAGATTTTTCCCATACATTCGTTGCCTAATCAAATCTTAATGTCTGTGGTTAATGTTGTTTGCATTTCAATTTGCACAAATGTTCTTGAAAAAGGCATGAACCCGTCTGTTCTACCCCTGGCAATGGGTAAATAGTTTAATAGATTATCTTCTTTAAATCTAATAAAACAATCGATCTAGAGGTAAAAGTCTGAATTCAAATCGGTCGTACTTCACTTAAAAATATCCTTCTTTCGCACCATGTCATAGAAAAAGTGTTTGATATATATATATATATATATATATATATATATATATATATATATATATATATATGGAATAAAATAAGGAAATAAATCCGACAATATGAAGAAAAGTTGAAAAAAACAAATAATCCAAAATATGATGAATTTATGATGAAAGTCGACGTTGAAAGTTTCGGTCGTATTAACTTTCCTCAAAATTTTAAATTCATGAAAAATGTTGCTAAAATAGCGATGGATGCTTGATGAAATAACAGGAGAAAAGAAAGTGTGTATAAAATTAAAAAGTAATAACGCTGAATATGCTGTTATGAATCTTACTTTTCATACACACTTTTTCTCCTGCTATTTCATCAAACATCCATCTGTATTTAACCACATTTTTCTTTCATTTAAAATCCTGAAGAAGGCTATTACAACCGAAACGTCGACTTTCATAACAAATTCATCAAATCTTGGATTATTTGTTTTTCCAATTTTCCTTATATTATTGGCCTATATCTATCGATGCTGATATTGGATGTATCATGTACTTTTCTACTACTATCTTGCCAGGTCAGATTATTGCGTTAGTGTCATTTGTCTATGTACTCACTAAATTCTTCGATTTTCTATCCTTTGTGGCGTATCACAGACAAGCACTCGCTAAATATGACTGGTGGTAGAACTTGTCAAGCACAGATTTGAATTATCCCTAAAGATATTCGAATCCGCCTACAGATTTTTATTTCGTTCTCCTTGTTGAAATCATCATCTTTTTATTCTCTCCATATATCAGTCTACTCCTATCTATCTGTGTCTATCTTAATCTATTTATCTATCTATCAATCAATATCTATCGACATATTACATTAAGGAGACATCCGAGTAAAAATATAACACATTTCTTTAGTAATGACTGTAACTGCTATTAAATCCCTGCAGTTGTGAAGAGGTATACTGATAGCTAATATAAACATTTTCGCTCTTGTATAAATGAAGATGCATTTGGACCTCTTCATCAGTAATGGAAATTATAGATAAGCCTGAGGGGACTCTCTTTCTTATGCTGCTTGGAATAACTCCAAAAGAAAGCAACTGCAAAAGGCGACCAACTCTAAGAGATATCGAATCATCCCCTAATGAATACCGTTAACCTCACCCTATTTAAGTAAATGCAGTTAGCAGAAAAGCAATGCGAAAAAAGTATTCTGAATATTTTACCGGCTATATCCAAAATTTCATACCAGTAATTGTCTCTCAGTATTTTTATGATTTTTCTTTGGCCATCATCTATAAAATGAAATTGTTGGGACTCCAAGGAATACAACATTGTAAATCTAATTTCCGCTAGTACTGAATTACAAATTAAGATTTGTAGTTCCACCATTACTTGATTGAAAATATATCATAATTGGTGACATTTTGAATACACTTACAATGGCTATTGCTACAGCAGGCGTTATCTATTAGGGCCACCAGAACAGGGTCATGTTGAAACCAGTAACAATCCCTGATTAAGGATACTATCTTCAAGACAATAACGGATGAACATCGTAGAGACCTAAAAATGAACAACACACTTATTGTCATGGTATAGCATCGAAACAAATTTAGCCATAATTATGAGATAAGAAATGTGACAGTAACGAAAAAAGAAGACAATTTACCGATAACTCTACGCAGAAAGCGTTTTAATTTACAAGTCTCTAATAGTCAATTTTCGGTCAGATATTTTGGCAACGTATTGTCTTTCACTAAAGTAATAGTACAAAATGGGATAATAAAAGACATATGCCATGAGAAATAAAAAATAAGATAACTTCGTTAGGTAGATTCAATTTAGAATTATATGTATCTCCCAACATTCGGTTCGATAGGAATAAATAGTTTTAGATAATAAATTTATTCCGATGATTCTAGTTCTCTAGTAGAACGTATCGATCCAAACTGTCTTCATTACATTCCAAAGCCTACACACACACACACACACACACATATTTATATATATATATATATATAAGGTTGTTTGGAAAATATTGTCCGATTTAAGTATAACCAGTTTAAATTCTGTTTTAACATTATTTTGATAGTACTTATAGACAATTTTCTGTTCCAAATAATTAAAGAGATCAGTTTGTTAATTTTCGATCACTTCTTTTAGAATGTGATTTGGAAGTTTATACGACTCTTATCATGAACATGAAATATTAGAGAGGCTTTTAGTTTCTTTGCATGAGTTCAAGCTTGGGCATAATTTTGATACATAACAATGCACGATCATATGTTACCAGAATGAGACTGTATAAGCTCACTTACTTGAGATAAGAGACTTTTCCACACCTACTATGTTTTCCTGATATCTCATCGACCAACTTCCATTTCTTTCAAGCATGTAGACACTTTTTTGTGCTAAAAATATTCCATTAGAAAATCGTAAAATGCATTCTAAAGATTCTTTTGCATTGGAACTTTTAAAGTTTTATCGTATTAATATATATAATCTTCTTCATCAATCCCAGAAACCCATTGATGTTCAGGGATCAAATTCTGATTGATTATAAAATATTTGAATCAATTAATGAATTGTAAGCTGAACAACCATATATATATATATATATATATATATATATATAATTGTTTTAGGTCCAAAGAAAGAATAAAAATATATTTCAAAATAGGAAGGTCCACGAAGACAACACTAGTAAATTAAAATTTCATTGAATACCCATTAACTAGACCTTATGCCAGACATGTTCTCAGACGAAATAATCAAGCTGAAAACACATACACACACACATATATATATATATATATATATATATACTCAGACATGTACAAAAAAAAGGAGAAAGAGCTACCAATAAATTTAAGACCAAACAGACCTACACAAAAAAATTCCCCAACACACACACACATACTCAGAAGAAAAAAAAAATGTTTGTGAAATCTAAACCCACTCCAACGCCTGCGCACAAACAGAACGATAAACATATCAAATATCAAAGAAGGGTAAAGCAGAACAAAGTAAACACCCTCAAGGAAAAAAAGAGAATGAACCCTATATAAAACCCGCCTGACCAACCGAAAATCATTCAAACAGGAAACAAGAGTGAGTTCAAGTCTCATTGAGCACCCCATTAACAAGGCCTTGTGCCACAAATGTTCGCTGACGAAAGCAACAAGCTGGAAACATACACATATATAAGAAAATAAATAAATTAAAAAATACAGATCTCTTTGTGGACCTTCTTATCTAAAAATATATAGAGTGCTCTGGTAGAGTAGCATATCCATTTGTTGAATAAAAAATGTCCTGATCCAATTTTTTAAAAATTGATTTTATATATATATATATATATATGTTTGTGTGTGCGTCTTTCTGTGGCGAAGGTTCCTGGCTAATGAATTTTCATTAGGTTTAGGAGGTACCCGTTTCAAGTTAGCTGTAACTGACCGTCTGGTTCATTTGTTTATCTGAATGTTTTTAACTGTCCAGTTTTATTTCATTACATTGCTTTCCTTATAGCACATCAACTCATTTTGTGTATATATATATATATATATATATATATATATATAAGCATAATATTATATTAGTATTTATTCGTATACGTTAGTCTCTTCGTAAAGCTGAATTATTGCTGGATAAGTTTTTGGCAAATGTGCACATGGTGGTTAGTATTTGCAGATATGATATACAAAATTTTGGCTCGGACTACTTATTGTACTTTTTCGTCTAAT
>OY757916.1:90734851-90897351 GCA_963585895.1 Sepioteuthis lessoniana
GCTTACCTTGAATATCCATTTCTCCTACTCTTTAGAAATTTGGATCCAGTGCTCTTAGATATTTTAATCATATTGTCATTAGATGTCTCTGAAATTTCAGCGAATTACCAAACTATTATCAATCCATGATCTCTTTGGATTATTTGTGAAAACTGCTGCAGGCAAATAAATATAGAAACAGAAAGTGAAGAAAGAAAAGCAATTCGTTCGATGGAAATTGAAATTGAAATCAAGGACGCAAAAACCATCCTGCTATCTCTAACGTCTCCAAATGTCTCCATTCCAACGAGACAAAATGTTTCTTTTATCTGAGAGGAGCGGCTTTACTAATTTAATCTAGCTTATTTCGGTTTATAAATAAATAAAAATAGTTAAGATGAATAGATTCAAATAGTTATAACTTTTCTCGACGTGAGAGACCGTGGTATAGTCACATAAAATCTATATAAAATACAGGTCGACTCTGTTTGTCTCTGAAGAAAATCTATGAAGCAAAAAACAAATCCCAGTTGAAATGCAAACAGCGGAACTTGCACATACTGATCAATGATTACAGCATAGGATCGCAAACGTTCAATTCGAACTTGGTACACTCACTTTTATATACAGAAGGGTTGGTGAAACGTTCTCGACCCAGCCAAGATGTAAATATAATGAAAGATGCGATATATTTAACGGTAATACAGATAATAAACTTATGAAAAGGGTTTGGTTCCTGTTGAAATAAAGTTTTGTGTAAATAAAGATTATACAATCCAGTTCAGCATTTCTTACATCGCAAGTTGTAACATGGCATTAAATGGCTTACACAGGTTAAGATTTTTTATAGTAATTATAAGGTTAATTTCTCATCTGAGTGACACCTCCATCCGCCCCTGAGTGCCCGCGTTAACACCTGCCTCAATGTTGAACCCAACTAACCCATGTGCTGAGCCGAAAGGTTCTCAGCCAAACTAAACTCAAAGGCATGAACTGAAATCCCTCGGCTATTTTATAACAAAACAAATGTATACATAAATGTACAATTAAAATGACTCTCTAACGTATAAGAGTACAATTACCCTAGACGGGTTGACACGCTATTAATCAATCAATTAGTCAATGTTTTAGTGTATTTGCAAGTTTAAAAAAACTGACTAAAAGCAAAATTGAATCATTTGTTCACTCAGTATATTGCTAAAGTTCAACAGGCAAGCGAAAACAGCATATTAAACTCCGAAGTGTTAATTATCAAATCATGAAAGGAGACACGAATTGAATAGTGATTTAGTCTAACCTGTGTTAGTATGAAGAATTTCAAAGTAAAATGTGAGAATTGAGGACAATGCTTTCATATTATTTGATATATTTTCTTTAAATAAAATGTGAATTCTTCCAACGAAAGAATTAAGAAAATAGTACCATCTTTGGTATCTCATTAAAATTACTTCGACATTAAAAATGAAGAATGACTTTAAAGTTTATCGATACACATATAAATAAATTTGCCTTTTAATCTTGTTCAATGATTTTTTTTAAATTCCTGTATATATATTTTTTTAATTTTCGCTGTGTAGAAGCCAAGTTTAAGATAATTATACAGTGTTGGAAACATGGATTAATGTGCTGACCATTATACCATCTTAAAGCAAAGGTGGAATTTAATGACACTTATGTATAAAGTTTAGTATATTTATAAACAAAGACTGCTCAAAATCAGAGATAGTGCATATATGTCTAAATTAGGGCTAATGCAGCCAACGGTGATTATGGACTATCCATTTCCCACCTATGCAATCATCGGACTAGTGATCGTATAGGCAAAATAATGACAGTTACTAAGCCCAGTTGACAATCCTAATCAACACATATAGGCACTACGCAACCAAGCGAAAATGTCACATCATGGCAAGATTTATATCAAATCACTATGCTTTAAATGCTCTTATTTAGGGTATATTGCAATTTGCCGTCAAACTTTTAACTGCATTAATAGAGTTTGCAATCTGCATTAGCACTGAACGTGATTTTTAACCATCCAAAAGTCTGATATAGAATAATGATAATAAAGCACAAACGTGAATCCTTCACTCCTTTTCGATAGAAACATTAGTATTATCATGTAGCAGTGTTACAAGAGAAACCAAACGGGCTCACAGGTTGTTTAGTACTGTCTAAAGATCAATTATCTCATTTCATGTTTTCAATAATAACCAACCCAATTGATACCAATAAAATAGGATGTTATATTACAGGTAGAGGTAAAGGTTGAGATGTGTAAATCATCTCCATATCAATTTGCCGAGTAATCTAAGAGAGTGAATCGGACATTATAGGAAATAAAGGAAATAAGATTCAAGCTAGTCAGAAAGAAAGTGTGCGTAGCTGATTAAACGGCTTATATCTAGAGAAATACTTATTATTTTATTTCCTATATTAATAATTTATTAAGATCAAACTATAGACTTCAGGAAGGTCTACCGGGAATATATGCCGAGAAAAAACCGCCAAGTCTCGAATAGCAAAATCATCCATTAACCGAATATAACATTATTGTTTATGCAGTAAAGTCAAACCCAGAGCTGTTACGTCCCAGGTGATCGAGCGACATTAATCTATTCTATTATGTTTCAGCTTGTTTGTTTAATTACATATCAACCTTTCTGAGTTATTTAATGTCAAAGCCAATCTTGTATTGACCTAGTCGATTAGGGCTGTAGAATACACCAACGACCTCTCGGTAGTAGGGGAAGACTCCCAACGGTGTCCAGGATATGACAATGATGCTGAGGTCCCTGTAATGCTGGAGCTTTGGGGAATGCGGAGTACCCCTTCATTGTCATCCCTCCCAGGTCTACTCTGGTCCGGAGTGGTGAAAGGGTCCTATCGATGGGTCAAATAGAACTGTTTTGGCATTTAAACTGTGTTCAAACAAATGACATGTTAAACTAAATTGTTTGAAATAGAACTTTTTGATCATTTAACTGTGTGTAAACAAATTACTGATGTCTAATTGAATTTTAAGTGCTAAATAACAATACTTGAAAACCGTTGACAGTGTGCAAACAAATGATTAATAGTAAATATGATTATTCGTATTAGATAGAAATAAGTGAAACATGTGTATTCAACCGGATTGGGCATTAAAATACTTTACTGCAGTTGATATGACATAAAACCAAACTAATCTTGAATAAGAATGGTGGTGGTACTATCTATCACGTAGCTCGGGGATTAGGGAATTTGAACCTTCTCCAAATGTATATGTCCGAAAGCAAACGTAATAGCGTAACTGGAGTTTGAACTGGTTCACTAAGATGTTGCAGTTTGGCTCGTTAACCACGACGCCACTTGGACACCCGTTCATGCTACTATGTCGAAGTCTGTTGCATCTATTTATATGTGCGTGCTTCTTTTCGGAAATCAAGTCCATAAGAACTAATTTTGCATGAATATTAATGTGACCTCGGTTTACAACATTGTTAAGCAAGGTTGATCTACGAGGCCATTGATAGTCGCATTTTTTCAGCAGATGGGAAACTATGTGATAGAAAAAATTTTTGATTAGAAGTAAAAATGAATGTAACTTTTACAGAGGATGGGCATTGGCACAATAAAATTCCGGTTGTTGACATATGAGCACACACACACACACATATATATATATATATATATATATATATATAATGTGTGTACACACACACACATATATATATATAATGCGTGTACACACACACACACACACATATATATATATAATGTGTGTAAACATATATATATATATATATTTATTAATATACATGTATATATAATGTATAAGTATGCATTTTACATATATATACTATGGACGTATGCATACATAGATAACACACACACATATATATATATATACACATGTATACTTATATATATAATGTATGTGCACATGATTATATGTTTATATATTTGTATACGTATATATGCGAATATATTTTCTTATAACAATTCAGCCTGTTTGTAAACATATCTCATCTAAAACGTACCTCTTCATTCACTTCATTCATTATTCTGTAAATTTCACATAGTTTGCTTCTCTCAGCCACCAAATCTGATTAAATAAAAAAACTCTGTTCATGCCTGAAGCAAGACGATTTTACGTTATTTTGAATAGCTCCAAAACAAATATTTATACGAGATTGAACTAATGATTCCTATAAACCAATTCCAATCAAAACAAAATTTTCATATATAATTTATTTAAGAACATTTCGTCTCTTTGTATTTAATCAACTTTTCTGCCAACGGACACGATTTGACACAACGTCAATTTTAAAGCGAATTTCAAGTGGTTTTGATTTAGCATTTTCCTTCTCTAAAACTGATGAATTCATCAAGACAAAATTGCCCATTCTGCCCTACTATTAATTTATGGTTAGGACACAATAGGTCGATTCCTGCCTTTCCCGGTACTTTTGCAACGAAACACAAACAGCCTCGTCCAGGATTTGAAATCGGTTCATTGGATCCATTTTTATTACGACACCCATTGCACTGTAAGCGTTACATTTTCTCTTTTTTTCTGGATAGCAGATCTCTGCTAATAATATTAAGAAAAATACAGTCCTAAAACACACACACACGCGCACACACACATATATAAATATATATATGTACATATATCTTTTTGTTTGCATATGAATACATGCATTAGAAACATGAATGTAAGGGTGGAAACACTCAGAAAAACACATAGAATCTATCCTCGCATAATACGACATATCATTTATGCAAATGAACTTTGCACTTTACAAGAAATCCTTCCTCTAAATACATTCATTGTTTAAGGTGTCATCTCCTCACTTTGCTTTTTTCCTCTGAGAAGCTGATATCGGGAAAGCTTTGCATATCCGAATTGAATCCTGATATAAAGGCGATGGTATTTTTTTCCAAGAGATCATATACAAGGCTATCTGATACATTTCTCAACATAATCTTCTTTCTTATGAACGTTTTTTAATTCATCGGTGAATATTAATCTCGGTGATAGAAAATTTCAGCCCCAAAATTCATCTAAAATAAAAACGTACAACGTCATGGGTTTATTGATTTAATCTTAGATATTTGTGATCAATCTGTTACAGTATATTCGAAGGTCATTCAATAAAGAAGAATTTTTTTGAAAAAAGCAAAATCCTTTTTTGTCAAAATTTCAGAATATTAAGCAGAATGTAGTAATCAGATTTTTGGTGTCTGAGAAGTGAAAACAAAGTAAAATTTATAGAAGAATGTCTGGTATGTACGGAAAAGCATGTTTTAGTCAAAAGGGTTAACAAATGAGCTAAATATGAATATGTCACAATGAGCCAGAGCCAGTCAATGAAGAGGAAACACACTCACTCTCCGGCAAAGAAAAAGTTCCTGGCACAGCGGTCAGTAAAGAATGTCATACTGAGTGTCATCTGGAACATGACCCATTTCTTAATTTCCTCGAAAAAGGTGCAAATGTAAACAGTACTTCCTATCGCCAACTCTTTAAACAAAATTCACCCAAGTGAATAGCCCTCGTATTTCTGGTAGATTTGCCGTAGAGTAGTAGTTAGAAGCTTGTTTCAGAGGCCATGAATAACATAGTGAGTTCAATCCTTCCTAGTCATCATGTATTTCTCGTCATGTACCGATCTAAATTATACTTAGTAATAGTTATAGGTGTTCAGTATTATCAACGAGATGTAATTTTTGCAAAGTAATCATAAATGCATGAAAACGATACTTTTAAAAAGATTTCTCGTCTCCAAGTTGAAAAAATAAAATAAACAAAGCAATATGGCTATGATAAA
The DNA here is from genome assembly GCA_963585895.1 of Sepioteuthis lessoniana. Taxonomy (NCBI): domain Eukaryota; kingdom Metazoa; phylum Mollusca; class Cephalopoda; order Myopsida; family Loliginidae; genus Sepioteuthis; species Sepioteuthis lessoniana. Next base: position 90,740,647 of record OY757916.1, read on the forward strand.
AATCAATATTAAAAATGTGTTTTCTGTATGTATTTAAAGACTAGCACAGAAAGGTCTTCTACGTGAGAATTTTCTGAGATTCACTTGATATTTTTTATGCAGAACTTTCCAAAGAATCCTTATTAAAACGACTTGATGCAAGATTATTAAAACCTTCATGCTCTAGGTTCCGTCAAGAAAGATGTTTTTTTTTTCACAAACGTGATACAGATACATGCAAAATACACTTGGGATTTTCATTTTTTCTTCAATATCTGTAGTTATTAGGCATAAGAATTTCTCGGGACTAATTCTCAAAACCAAAGCGTGTCAATAAATAAATCAAAACATAAAACCTATCAAAAATCCATAATAATAATAATAATAAAAAAGCAAATTAGCACAAATAGAGTATAAGACTAGATACAACAGGGCTCGAAAGCGATGCATTGAGAATTGTGGAAGAAATTGAAATTTGACTATGCTGCCAAATGGCATTTGCACAAACTAGAATCTGTCTTGGAGAATTAGTAAGTAAGTAAGTAAAGTTGGCGACAGTAGTCCACAGCGACCAGAAGGCTCCCGTTTCAATAGCTACTACACCGAGATGTCGGAGAGAGCGCTACTCCTTTCCCTGGATTGCTCCTTTTTACTCTTGATACGTACCTTATATTGCTGAGTGTTAAGCAAGGAGCTATAAAGTACCATTTTTAAAGTCTTAGGTATGACGCGAACTGGGATTGAATCCATGTCTCCCGGACTATTGGCGAACACTCTACCCTCTAGGCCAATGAGTGAGATACAAACTGATTACCTATTCCCAGACCTAGCGATAGAAAACGAAAAAGAGAACCTGTCGAATAGCAGACTTTACTGTCCTAGTAGACCACAGTGAAAATCAAAGAAAAAGAAAAAAGAGACAAGGCCTTGACTGAAAAATAAAAAAGCCATGAAACATAAAGGTGACGGTGATACCAATTGTAACTGGTGCACTTGGAACAATCCCCAAAAACTAGTTCCGGAGGCTGAAAGATTTAGAAATCAGAGGACGAGCGGAGTCCATGCAAACTCCAGTGAAAGAACATCAGTCATCGCTGATGTGAAAAACTCGCAGAGAGTAATATGGTTATATGAAACGATTAATTACATCATAAGCAAATGCATCAAAATGACACGAAAGAAATATAACACAATGCAAACCTTGGTTGAGAAGGAAAATCATAATGATAAATATCTTTGACAAGTCAGCAATTATGTGAAACATACAGAAAAGAATTATCAAACTCTATATTCATACACTTTGAACTATCAACCAAAGTTCGTCCACGTGATTTGATGTACGTCACGCCCATGAACTGGTATGGATAGACTAAGCTAAATGAAACCTATCTCCCCATGCTAAGTACGTTTGATTTTGCAACACGGACCAAGTGGTTCCCTATTTGATCCTTAGCCCATCGGGTCTCCCGGTGATGACTTCGTTGCAACATCTATCCCATTCAACCACTCTCTACAAATCTCTCGACTTCACAGATCTACTTCAACAGTAATGGAACTGTAAGGAAATTTGTTCTTTTTTTCCAAAAAAAATTAATAGTAATCAAAAAGCAAATATGCATACGTCAAATTTTCGCGAGCAAGTATCAAACTTGTGTAGTTAAGGGACGTTGAATGCACTGACATTAAGTAAACGTCAACGCTTACGAAAAAAGGTTTTCATCATTTATAATTCATTCATTTATCATTCATTCTTTAAAGAATTATTTACATATATTTCTAATGTCTAAGCAAAATGTGAACAATGCGCCATTGAAGAAAGTCAAGTCAAAGAATAAAAACGGTTACGAGAATATTGTTTATCATGATATCGTAAATGAGTTGAATATAGTTTAGATTCATTTTATTTATTTAATCTATTCAATTATTTTTTCCATTGATAGACGTACCTATGCACTAAAAGGAATTAAAATGGCACCTTATTTTCGTCTCAAGACTTAATAGTTTTTTGTGCTTCAGAAAATAGAACATACAATTGAAAGATGAAGTAAAATAAGGTTTTATCTTGCGATAGTGTCTTCTATTTTAGACAAAATATGTGAAACTATAACTTATGAAACATAAGTAAGAAGGTGAAGTTGAGAGTGATGGCAATGAATGGGTAGTCAGTACACACCAGAACTCTAGAACTTGAGCTTCACCACCTGATGCAGTTTTGTGTCATTCCTAGAACCGCCATTTTGTTTTGTTTTTTTACCACTTTGTAGGACATACAGTTAGAGTATTTTGTGCCTTGCAGACAAGAGATCCATTAATTTTTTATTCTTTCTATTTGTGTTTCACATTTTTAAAGATATGTCTGAGATTGATCGAATAAGAATTATTTTTGTATATCCGAAATATGTGTTTCCCACTGGTTAAAATCTGAAATGAAATCTTTTTTACGCAGAAAAAGTTGAAATAAAACCTTATTACTTACTTGATTTAAACTTCAAGTTATGAAAATTGCAAGAGTGGAAAAATGAGCCATGGTAATAATTTTCTTTTGCTTACATAATCATGTGCCATCTGTTAAGAATTCTTGCCTATAAGGCAAAATCTCATGGGAAACTCGAGGAATCTAATTGGGTTTGGGATTTCCACAATCCATCACTTTTGAAAGAATAAATAATCTTTTAATTTTTTTTCACGTTCAACATATTTAACAGAATCTGTGTTAGAATTATTTTTTTTATAAATCTAAATGTAACATTCGTGTATTTTTAAAAACGTTGGAGAAATAAGTAACATTTTATCATCGTAATTTTAAGCGTGGAATAATATAGTTTCATGAATTTTTCTGTTTCTCATTCACTAGTCCAGTTACATGCTTTAGGAAATGGGATGGGGTTCACTAATCATGTAACATGTCCTGTGAAGGATAGCCAGCTATTCACTCATTCCTGTTCTAGTCTAAGACTGGTTAAAATTCACTTTTCCTTCTCCTATACCAGTTGCCATACTAAGGTCAAGGAACCTTGTTTGTCATGTGTTCATATCTCGTGTAAGAAAAGTTGGATTCTTACCTTTCACGGGAGCATTAGAGATATGTGAAATGCAAACAGTCAAATTCAGGATTTGAAGTCGGTTAGCCGAATCCACTTCCAATGGCGATAACCGTTACGCTAAGGAAGCCTACAGATTTTCCTTGGGCCATGGCTTAAACGTCATTTTTCCGATTGTGTCTTTTCTTATTTCAAAATTGATATAGATAAACAAATGGTTATTGTGCTTGTCTCAGGTAAACTTATCAAATCTTTACTCGACATTTTCCAGCTTAATATTTATTAATTTATTCATATTTTTTCTTGACATGTTTTTTTATTCAGATTTGGCAAAAATTCTCATCAAATCTCTAGCACTTTTCTTAGAATTTTAGCTAATTTAATCAGTCCTGTGGATTGGATCATCTTAAGCTATCTTCAGCTCGCCAACAATCTTACTCATAACAAAAGTATCTTCGGGAGAGTTACCAGCGCTCCAATGATTATAGACATATTCGATACTTATTACATTATACAATTTTCCCAACTCTTGGTCAAGATCTTCTTATAGTTTGTAAAAGTTGGTTGGTTGGATTTTTGGCATATTTATCTTTGCAGGTTACTTAATGCCTAATCTAGTTTATGTATATATATAATTTGTAAACGAATATTTTCGTTGGTAACATTTTAAACAAACCAGAGCTGATTTGTTTGCACATAGTTAAATGGTCCCAAGTATTCCCATGTATCACTATTAATATCAATGATCAGTTTTCACTCAAGTAAATGCTTTCAAGTATTGCTATTTAACACAATCAATTCAATTTAACCTCAGTAATTTGTTTGCACACAGTTATACTGTTACACATTTCTATTTGATCCATAGTGAGGACTCTCTCAGGTATAACCACTCTGAGACAGAGGGGACCTGGTAGTAAAGACAATAAAGGGGTACTCCTCTTTCCTTCAAGTTCTAGAACTGAAGCCTCACCATCAGATGCAGTCAAGTGTCATAACCTGGACATTCCTTGAGTTTGGGATCTTACTCAACTGCAGAGATGTAATCAGCGTATTTTACAGCTCAAGCCGACTGGGCTGTATCGTTTGTTAAGTATAAAAAGACCTTGTTAATTTGACAGTTTTTTATTTATTTATTTATGGCGACTGAGTTTGGAAAACTCAATACGTCAAAGTACCAACGAGGTAATTTTCATTATATTCACTCTGTGGTCCACTAGAACAGCATAATCTTTTTCTAAGTAGCTGTAGCTAGAAAAGGTATTTTCTTGACAAACAACATAGTAAAAAAGTAAGTAAAGCTATTAAGTATGTGTTCAGCTCGACATTACAGACTGACACATATTAGGTTTTATTACTGAAAATTCTGATATATTTTACGCAGTGCTTATCCACAAATATGTAGTGCGCAAACGATTAGGCGCGCGACCAGACAAAGAAGATTATTCAGAGGACTCCAAGGCGCAAAACAGAAAGCAAAGAAACATTTGAGCGCTTTCTTTTAAAAAAGAAGGAAAAAATAAGTCTCTTTTATCTTTACTGAATAAATGACTGGTTTATCTGGTTCTGTTAAGAATACAACACTTCCGGCACAAAAGTTATCATCTCGCCTTTTTTTCGACCCAAGTTTCGTTCTCATTCATACACATATTCTTACTTGTCAATATGCTTACATTAGTGAATTACTCGCGAGTCAATCTTTATTGGCATCTGAAGTAAATGGTGGCGATAGACCCTCCTCAGAGAGTAAGAAATAATTATTTTCTTTGAAGGAAAACTATCGCAAAAGAATAAAAGGTGTTAGTCAGATATGTTTTGTTTTTATTATTTTTCAAAGATGGATTTTTGCTTGCATTGACAACAGTGATAATTAATATATTTGAATAGCACCTAAGTTCACTTGATGTATTTTTTCTTTTGATCACCGACACAATCTTTTACTTCACGAATATACCTTGAGATTACAAGTCCATTTGCATACTTTTATATTTAGATACAACTTTAACTATCTGCCTTTACGCTTGGGATTCGCTGTGTCACGCTATGTCATTTAAACTAACATAGGAGAATGAATAATTCAGAAAATCAAAACTATCAATGATGAATAACAATATTTGATCTTTTAAGTGACAAAAAGAAAAAGAATTAATTTTTTATTTATTGCGGACTTTTTGTCTTCATCTTGGTAGTTTTTGTGTTGTTTTTTCTTCACTACGTTTCGGCCAAATTTCACCTCAGATTAAGAAGCCTCATCTCAAAATGATTCCAATTAAAAGACAAAAAGAAAAAGGATTGTTTGTGTTCTCTTCTTATTTTTCTGGCTCATCGGTCAATTAAATACTAATAATTTTTTAACAGATTTATTTAGCCCATAGATGAGACCCTAACAGGTACTAACACTTCAGGTCAGAAATATCCAGAGCCATAGCAAGGGGTCCTCAACACTCTCCAATTCTCAAAAAGTGGGGCTACAACACCAGACGCAGTTTAATGTCATACTCAGGACAGCTCTTGGGGGAGGTCTCAACTGTCTGTAGGCAGTGTATTTTTTTATTTGGTTAGGTTTCTTTGTTTAATTGCATATCAATATTCATGGGTTATTTAATGCCAAAGCCATCCTTCTTGAAAAACAGCAGTGATGCTATTTAATCCATTGTTGGGAGGATAAGGAAGTTCATACATTTACCAAGGGTATTTTGTCCGAAATTGAACGTAATAGCTCGACTTGAGTTCGAACTCGCTCACTACGATTCTGCAGTCCAGCACTTTTACCATTACACCTCCTGTGTATTTTTAGTCCCACCGAAAGAGTGATGCATCCTTAAAGGGGAGAAAGCTAAGTGAAACCTTACCCACGTACGCATAATTGTACTACACAAACTGAAACTACAAAATTATTTAACCTGCTCTCGACCTGACAAATTCGCCACGTCACCTTTCCCTATTGACCTCACTTTATTACATTCTCTTTCATCTGTTAAAGGGAATATTTTAAAGAAAATCAACGTTTCATTTATTATTCATTTCTCTTTTGGTAAATACAGCTTCAATCTCGATTCTTTCTGAACAAGAAATATATATTGACAAGGGAGGAAATTATGTTGAAAAAATATTTATTGTGTAAAAAAAATGATGAGGCATTATTACGCTACTGTTTTACTATCATTGCATAGAATTATATTCAAAAGTTTTCACAAACACACATGCATTATATCAACATCATCATGTCGTGCGGCTAGCACGGATATCCCTGACCCTCTCTCTCCACGTCTCCCTATCATTCATCACCTCTGGTAGGTCTTCAGGGTTACATCCCGTATCATCACATAGCTGCTGTATGTATGTTCGAGCTGGCCATCCTGCTTTTGATTGGCCATATGCGGGGGTCCACAGGAGTACATCATTTACGATCTCGTCCTTGCTTCTCCAGCAGTGTCCGGCATGTCTGGTTCGTCTAGCTTGTATAGTTTTTGTGATAGGTGGTAGGTGACCGTATAGTTGGCGCCTTGTGGGGTGTTGTAACCAGGACTTGTTCAATATTGCTCGCAACATTCTTGTATAATTGCCGTCTAGCTTCTTCTCCAACCGTTTAGTCAGCGTCCAAGTAGTGCATCCATATAGCAGTATCGACACGACTGCAGCCTGGAAGAAACTGCGTTTCATTTAATCGGTCAGGTTTGATTTCCATATGATCGAAAACCTATCGATAGCTGTCCATGCCTTCGTTAGCTGTGTGTCGATGTCTTATATATATATATATTGAGAGAGAGAGAGAGATATATACTAATATTATTCCCATTGAAATTATATGCCTAGGTTATATTGCTGGTTTGACCTCTGCATATCTTATTAATCTAGGCCTGTCACAAGTAGGAAAATAGAAATATATCAAGAGACTCTAACATCAGATAGAAACTGCATCTATATGGATTTCGTACTGATACACTTTAATGTAAAACCAACCAAATGTGATGGTATCCGAAGGTACTCTTGGGACGCACTGGATTAGTGGTAATAATGCTTCGACCCCGAAACCATATCTGAACCCAGGGTCATCATCTGTTGACAGCTTTGTTAGTAGCACTATTGTTGCTGTCTCTGCAGTATATAATAAATGGAATTGAAGAATTATTAGAATTATAAGTAAAAATTGCGATTTTTCTTATAATTCGATAGAATTTAAAAACAATTAAAGAGCAATATTGTTAATTGCAGTGTAGTATTCACTTTATTAAGCCTGAAAAACAGTTAGGGTATAAAATCTGTCGATACAACTTCCTAGTAAAATGGATGGGCTAGCCTGCTTAAGGTGTACGTAACTAGTTCAGTTGTGGTGTAAAGACTGAATTTAATACTGAAGAAAGTTGAGATAATTTGGATTGCTAACCACAATAGTACAAGATGGTAATACATTCAACTCCGTATTGTTCTATTTCGATATCTCCTCATTTATACATGTCAACCTTTTCCTATTGATTCCCTATTTCTTCTTTATTTTTACCTCTCTCTCTCCATATATATATATATATATATAGAGAGAGAGAGAGAGAGCACTAGAATGAATCACGCGAGCTAAACGCTTTGTCACGTGACTTAAGTGTTGAAACGTCTCTGTTTAAGAACTATAAAACTTCAATACCTGTCAAACGATAGAAGTGGTTAAAAGTAGCTTACGCGATTTCGTGAAATTCACCGTCCTAATTTTTATTATATCTTTTCATATTAAAACAGTGTGATATTTCTGCTATACTTCCATTTATTTCAATGTTTATGCATTGAGCGTTTTAATAGTTTTACTGCCGTTTTCGATTTTATATAACAGTGAGTCTCTCAAACCTCACTATATATATATAAATTTTATCGCGAGTCGGACCTTTCCTACTAAATTTTCGCCTCACCGGCTCCTCAGGGTATCTAGTATCTAGGGTAGGTACTAGATTCCCCGGGGAGCCGGTGAGGCGAAACTTTAGTGGGAAAGGCCCAACTCGAGATTTAATTTTTGTAATTGGCTCTACTTACTCTCTGTAATTTTAGCATTGCAGCATTTTACGGCGGGTTTTCTTTGTCTTTTGACCAACTGATTGCATATCTCTAGATTTTTTTCAACTAGTGTGACGAAGTTGGCCTTTTCTCTTTTTTTTTTTTTGTCCTATGATCTTTTTTTCTTTTTCCCCCGGGCGGTAATTCGAGATATTATCATCTCTAGATCCTAGCGGGTATTTTTTCTTTTCTCCTGGTAACCGTGAATACTGGTAGATTGTTGGTTAGTAGATATATATATATACACATTTTTGCTTGAATTGTCAGTATGAGAGAAGACGACTAAATATCATATACCAGTGTACAAACAAACAAATGATTATAGACAAATAAAAATTATGGAATTAAAAATAATCAATGGAACATTCAAAATATAATTACAAACATTTACAAATGAAAATCAGATACCTCTGATAAAACAAAAGATTTCTTCCGATTGGTGTCTCTACTATTATACGGATGCACTACCTGGGCCACAACGAGACTTACGGAGGAAAAGAAAGATAAGGAGGACACAACGTTGCTACATGCTGTTTTGAACAAATCCTCGAAGCAACACTCCACAAAATAACTGCTGTACGACCATCTGCCGCCGTTGTATATTGACCTCCGACCCGGCCAAGCTGTCAAAATAGAAAATGCACCTATGTAAATAACAGGTGCATCCGGTCAAGGAATATCAGGATATAACCTTGACTGTCGAGGGTTTGAATTGAGTGCGAAATTGTGACGCTTACAAGAAGAAGAATGGACGTTAAATTATTATATAACCCCGGTGACAGGAAGTTCAGATCAGTTGGAGATAAGATGCGGTAGAGAGAACCAAAACCCAATAGAGAGGGCCCTCATGCCCCGATTGAGCAGTTGGAGATAAGATGCGGTAGAGAGAACTAGTACCCAGCAGAGGGGGCCCTCAAGGCCCCCGATTGAACAACAGTCAGTTGGAGAGAAGATGCTGGAATGAGGACCATGTCCCAGAGGGGCTGGGTCCCCAGGCCCCTGGTTGAGCAGCCCAGGAGAACGGGAAAGAAACGCTGTTATGGCCATAAGAGTGAGGGTCAATATGTTGCAGTTCTGTTCGGTCTCCAACTCCCTCTCACATACAACCCTTTCAATAAAATGAGAGGTATAGTTTTCTAAAGAACTGTCTTCGCTCGTCTTCATTGCGTCGTTATGTTTCTGCATGCATCTATAGGTGTATGTATTGTTGGTTGTGACTATACAACACCGCCTATCTCATCAACCCTCCAAGTAAGATGAACTAGACATGCAGAGTACTGCTTCAGAATGAGATAGTTAAAATTTATGTTCTTTTAGGGACTTCCACACATGATCGCACCATCCTTGGCTGACCAGCCAAGACGTGTATATTAGACATGTGCAGACATTGAATGCAGTCTGGAGGATCTGCCAAGAGCAATGGGCGATAGGGACCGATGATGAGAGAATGACGTGGGGATCCGTGCTCTTAGTGTGACTTGGGGATGATGATCCCGTTAAACATATAAACCAAACCACACAGACACATATGCAAACACACTTTAGTCTTCTGATGATAGAGGCGAAATAGAGTATCAAATCGTCTATGCTCACTGAAATAAAGAAAGGTAGGGAAATCGTAATGAATTGATCCGTCATCGACTTTGAGTTTTGTCAAAGTGTGCATTTTACCAGCAACAAGGTGACTACAAAAATTCCTATTTATTCTAACCTCGTTATTTATATATGGAAAAGTGACAGATATAATAATATATATTTTACACCCGTGGTTATCGTCGTAGGAAATGGAGACGGCGACATGAGTTCAAACCCTGGACGAGACTGATTGCATTTCACATAGCACTAATAAGTAAGTTGGCGACTGTGGTCGAGGGTGACCCGAAGTCTCCCTTTTCCATAGCTACTACACCAAGGTGTATGGGAGGGCGATACTCCTTTCCCTGAGTTGCTCCACTTTACCCTTGACCCGTACCTTATAATGCTGAGTGTTAAGCAAGGAGGCATCAAGAACCATTTTTTGAGTCTCTGGTATGACTCGACCTGGGATTGAACCTAGGTCTCCTGGGCCATTGGAGAACACTCTAACCGCTAGGCCAATGTCCGGTAGGCATAGCACTAATACGCTTGGGAAATATATGAATCCAATTATTCTCCCTCCTGCAGTGGGTGAATAGTAGGACAGACTGTTTCTACAGCCTTGGTGAGGCAACTAATCTAGGAGAAGGAAAACTCTGAATTCACACCTGTTAAACTCCGCTTAAAAAATTGACCTTGTGTCATATCCCGCCCGAGGGGAGGGGTTGGGTAAATATGTATATATTTCTTGTATTTTTATGCACACAACTGTACGACACATTTTCACCATATTATTGATGAAATAGGGAAACGGTTTATAATCAATCGGAACGGAGAAAAAAAAAACTAACACTTGATAAAATTGTTTAAAATTTTTCACTCCATTTTTTCTTTTTCTCCACTTTTGTTTTTATTTATGCATTTATCCATATTTTATATGACATCAGATTTGTAAACATTACCTATTGTTCTTCTTTTTTTTTGTTTTGGTTAAATTACGACGCCAGGGCAGGAATTGATCACCAGGGGTTTTTTGTGATTAAAAAAATCTATGTAAACATCACCGGATATTTCGACAGTTAAACAAGCTTATGAAGACATTCCTTCCTCTCATCAATAAGGCATCAATATATATATATATATATATATATATATATATATATATATATATATGTGTGTGTGTGTTTGTGTGTATATATATATATATATATATTTGTATAGGCGTGTAAATTATTACATATAAATATCTATACATAAGTATACATATAATTGCATATATATGTATGTGCGTGTGATTATGTAATTTACAAAGCGCTTTTCTTCGATGTGGCACAAGGCCGAATGAATGGGGCGCCCAATGAGACTCGAACTCACTCGTGTAGGTCTGCTAGTCTAGCTTGCTAACCGTTACACCACCAGAGGTGCCCATGTGCGTGTGATTATAATGTATATATGCGTATGTAAATATATATATATATATATATATATATATATATATATATATATATATACTTAGACATTTGCATATATACACATGTATATACTTGCTTAAACATATATGTATAGATATGCGTATATATATATGGCTACATACACACACTTATATATACATATATAGAGAGAGAGAGAGAAAATACATATATCATCATCATCATCATCATGTCGCGCCGCCTGCGCGGATATCCCTGACCGTCTCTCGCCATTTCTCCCTATCATTCATCGCCTCTGGCAGGTCTTCAGGATTACAACCCGTGTCCTCACATAGCTGCTGTATGTAAGTTCGTGCTGGTCGTCCCACTCTTGCACATCCATGAGTGGGGGTCCACAGGAGTACATCGCTTATGAGCTCGTCCTTGCTTCTCCAGCAGTGTCCTGCGTGTCTGGTTCGTCGAACTTGTATAGTTTTTGTGATGGGGGGCAAGTGTCCGTATAGTTGGAGTCTCGTGGGGTGTTGTAGCCAGGACTTGTTTAATACTGCTCTCAACATTCTTGTGTAATTTCCGTCCAGCCTCCTCTCCAGCCGTTTTGTAAGCGTCCATGTGGTGCATCCATATAGCAGTATCGACACAACCGCTGCCTGGAAGAAACTGCGTTTCATTTTATCTGTTAGGTCCGACTTCCATATGATCGAGAGCCTATCGATAGCTGTCCATGCCTTCGTCAGTCGTGTGTCGATGTCCTTCTCGGTTGATGAGACGCTGCTTCCTAGGTAGGTGAATTTGTCGACTAGTTTCAGAGAGGTTCCGTCTAGTGTGGCAATGTTGCCTGTTTGGTTGTAACACATATATTCGGTTTTGTTTGCATTGACATGTAGGCCAATGCCAGCTGCAGCTCGTTCCAGACTATGTAGTAGTGTCTCTGCTTGATTAGGCGTATTCGCTAGTAACGCCAAGTCATCAGCGTAGTCGGCGTCCGTGATTGTTTTTGCGGGGTACCTTTTGCTTCTTCTCTTAGTCAGCTCAAAGCCATTTTCTCTGATTTTGTCTATCGAAGTCCTAAGCACATAGTCTAGACAGATGATAAAGAGGTACGGGGCTAGTGTGTCTCCTTGTAGTACTCCTGCAACAATGTCGAAGTATTCCGTGTCTCCATCTGGTGAACGTACTTTTACTTTGGTGTTTCTGTAGAGAATCATTATCGCTGCTACGGTTTCTTTTGGTAGGCCGTAAGCTAGTAGGATTTGCTCCATCTTCCCTCTGTGTATGGAATCGAAGGCCTTGGTAAAGTCGACAAATAGTAATGTCGCCTGTAAGTTTTTTGCCCGAACGCCTTCCAGGATTCTACGGATGGTCAGTATTTGTGAGGTTGTGGATCTGTTTCTCCGGAAGCCATTTTGGTTTTTCCTAAGGATGTTTTCCATTTTGGGTTCTATGCGGTTTCGTAGTAGGGCATTGTAGATTTTGGCTGCTATGGATGTAAGTGTTATCCCTCGGTAGTTCTTGGCTAGTCCGAGGTCGCCTTTTTTAGGGAATGGAAGGATGCATCCCTTCGTCCATCGTTCTATCCTATTTTGACTATAGACTGCGTTGCATTGCCGGAGCAGTATATCGTCGAATTGTCTCGTCTTCCACACTTCTGGGGGGATCTCGTCTAGCCCCGCCGCTTTCCTATTTTTAATTCTTCTGAGAACCGTGTCGAGTTCTTCTTTGGTGAAAGGACCTAGTTTTACGTCTAATTGCTTACTAATAATTCTGGTGATCGGCTCATCCGTTATTTCCGGTGGGTTTCCTAGTAGATTTTTGAAATGCTGTTCCCACAGTTTTATTCTTTCTTGTTGGCTTGCAGCTTTCAATTTTGCTTTGGCTGTGCTCTTCCTTCCACTTACTTCGTTTATTGTTTGCCAGGCTATCCTGGATTGCCTATCTTCCACCGAGTCTCTAATCTTATCTATCTGATTTTGTACGTATTCTGCCTGTTCTTTTAGGTATATTCCTGTTAATTGATGTTGCGCCTTTTCTAGTTCTCGTGCATTTGTATTTGTTGGGTTCTGTTGATAGTTTTTGGAGGCAGTCTTCACGAGTGCACGTTTTTCTCTAGCTGCTGGCGTTTCCCAAGGGACTCTATATTTAGTTCTAGGTTTTGTTGGAATACACTTTTCTGCCGCCTCCAGGTGCGCTTCTACAAAATTTTCATATTCGTCATTTGGGGTGCCTATTTCTACCTTCTCTTGTAGTGCCTCGAATCTGTTTCTTAATTCTAATGCATATTTATCTCTAATATCTCTGTTGTTGAGTAGGGCCCAGTCATAGTGCTTGGTCGTCGCTTTACGTGTGGCGTTTTTTCTTAGGCTTAGTCGTACTTTGGCCGTAACTATTCGATGATCGGAGGACACACCCTCGAAGGAGGAGTATGCCTCGCAATTCATCGCACTATTCTTCCATTTCCTGTTTATAAGGACGTAGTCTATCTGTGCTTTACTCTTATTCGCGTATGTGTAGGTCCATAATTTCCCCTCCCTTTTTTGAAAGTTTGTATTGAGGCAGGTTAATCTATTTTCTATCATGAAATCTATTAAATGCTGTCCATTCCTGTTAGACGCGTAGTGTAGGCTGTATTTGTTGTGTCTGTTTTTCCCGATTTGTGCATTCAATACATATATACACACACGAATGTATACATTTATATAGGTACATATACATGTATGTTACGCAAATGTGTGTGTGTATATATATATATATATTCATATATATGTACAACGTAGATATACATATATATATATATATATATATATAACAATGTCTTAATATACGTGTATATAAATGCATATATATATATATAAACAAATATTTAAAGCTTGTATAAACATTCAACTGCTACGATCATTAAGCACACGGACTTTAGGGGATACAAGTTATTGTAACATTGACGCATCATCCTTTTGATAATAAACCTTCTCAAGGAAACAATTCTATATTGTAATTTTGAGATATGTGTAATTAAAGTAAACATTTTGTTCAGAGTCGTTCGAAATATGTAAATTCGGCATTTCTTGTACGATATTTCGTGATATATTATTTGCAGTCTTTTCTTTCTTCGTAATTTGAATATTTACTTTGGTATGTATGTTCCATCCAAACATTACACATACACACACACACACACACACACACACATATATATATATATATATATATATATATATATAGAGAGAGAGAGAGAGAGAGAGAGGTTTGTTGCTTTGCTATGATAGAGATTAACCCTGTCACAGACGTGGGAAACCTTTGTCTATAATGGACGTGCAATAAGTGCTTCTGATCACTCGCGCATGATCACACTCAGGAGCGATGGAGCTCTGAGTGTATGTGTGTGTATGTATGACTACCAAATAGTTGAGGACAAGGAATAAACTGCTTAATCTGTTCATTTATTTAGTTAAACAGCTTTTGTAAGCCGATGTTTATCCCGATTGATATTTACAAGGCTAGTACAAAGGTAAGTTAAATTTACATTGGAGCCTTTGACTTTGATTGCACAAGACTTCATATGCTTTAAAATATAAAGTTCCTTTCTTTGAAATTCTAAAAACTACATCATATAAGGTGTAATAAAGGTGACATTTACGTTAAATCACTTTTATTTTTTGAGTCAATAATCTGTACTTGAATATTTCTAACTAGATAATTCATTTTATGAGTATTAGTCTAAAATTACTCTTAAAATCTCATTTTGGTAAAGAGGTTTTGTGATGATGATTATTTTGATTTAGGATTCTTCAATATGTTACAATGTTTTGTTTTTTATTTCATAATTTTAATCTTCTTTTTTTTTGTTTGTTTTTAACTATTTTTTATACGAACTTCCAATTAGAAAATATGAGAGAAATATTTTATCCTGCAGAAATACAGAAAATAATACATCTGCAAAAATGTATACAGGGTATTTATAAAGAATGATATTATTTGAGATGTACAGAGTGTTTCAGAAAAACCGATATCATTTTTTATAACGTGTAGGAAAAACGATTGTAGATTATTTAATGCCAAATCCTTTTAACACATATACATATTAAATATATGATTTCTAAACACATTTTGTTGATATGATTTTTTAACAAACCTGGCATCATTTTTGACACAGTTAAATGGTTTCACCAATTTCTGTCTAATAATAATTCTATTTCCTATTAATCATTTTATTTGCAAACAGTTTAATGTATTCACGTATTGCTACGTATCACGAAATATTCAATAAGACATTAGTCATTTGTTTACGTATGGTTAAATGATCAAACAGTTCTGTTTCTAACAATTCAATTTACCATGTCAACAAAGTGAAATGCTTCCAAGTAATGCTATGTATCCCTAACAATTCAATTAAAAATCAGTCATTTGTTAACACACACTTAAATGATTAAACGGTTCTGTTTAAAGCATTTTAGTTTAGTATAAGCACACAGTTTAAATGTCAGACATTTCAATTTGACTGATAAATAAGACCCTATCTGGCTCTACCACTCCGGTCCAGAGTAGACCTGGGAGTGATGGTCTCGAGGGAGTACTCGGCATTCCCCAAAGCTCCAGCATTACTGGAGCCTCATCATCAGATTGTTTAGTGTTATATCCGGGACACTTGCTGCGGGAGCCTTCCCCTTCTGCAGAGATACAGTCGGTGTATTTTACAGCCCCAGCCAACTGGTCCTAAGAAAGAAAAGGAAATCTTTCTGTGCATCAATAGTGTAATGAAATAAAATAATTCATATAAAAAAGAAACAGACATATCATTTTATCTCAGCAATTTAATGTTTTCTCTCCTCTCTAGCATACGGAATTCATATTTTCAACACCATTAACATTCTGCATTACTCATGGCTTAAGATCCCATTTTCTACTTGATGCCGAATAATTTCGAATCGATGTTGAGGAATAACTTTCACAGTAAAATATTTGATAGGAAACCATAAGGTTCGCTATATATTCACAGCAGAACGCTGTATTGTAAAAGTCGAGTACACTAGGCCCTTTTTGGCGCCATTTGAATCGTAGCACAATACGATTCCACCTAATGATTCGAAAAACTTTGTCTAAAGTTTCAATGTGAGTTTATGATAAATATTACGCTCAGATATACCGCAAATAACAACGCTTGAGATTTATCGCAGCGGCAATCATCTCTCGGCTCATAACACCATAATTTTGTCCCCTAAAGAGAACAGCACATTTCGTTCTCGTGATCTCTTCGTAACCCTTAGTATATTAAACAGTTTTGTCCGGTATCCAGTGTCAAGCTGCCCAGAAAAAAAAAAGATTGACCTGTCCTTATCTCTGGAAAATATGTTTTGGCAACATAATATAAATTGTTATATAACGATCTCTCAGCGCACGCCAAGGGGAAATGAAATAACAGAAGTATATTTCTATGGAAATTAAAGATTGGCAATGCTATAATCATTGCGTTATTGCTTATTAGTTTATTCTGCAGTCCTCTTTTGGTTGTTGTTTCGGCACTATTGCTGATAACAATATCAAAACGATTCATTTGGGTAGATATTCTGTTAAATTTAGCGAAACGCTACCTCTGATTATAGCCAAATGTCATCAAATGATTTACATTTTCGGAAATTGTTTTAAGGATTAGGGATATATTATGACAGAGATTTTGAATACGGCTGTCTATAAGGGAATTTTCGGATGATATTGCTACATTTTTCTAGTTACTAGTCTGATATTAATGCATGCTTAGCATTATGTAAGTCATACTTCTGCTACAGGTTTGCGTATACGAAACCACACATACACTCTCTCTCTCTCTCTCTCGTACATACACACACATATGATATTATTGTCAAAGATCTGTGTATAGAAACTGCACGAGGCTTTTTACGTTTTACTTCGCACTAATGCCCTTGAAAAAGATATGAATCCCTCTGTTCGCCCTTCGCTATGGGTAATTCAAAGCGTAGGCTGGGTTATTTAACCTTGGTCTTGAATTGAAATCAGATTTAAAAGTTGTTGCCGACCGTAGTCGAGGACGACCAGAAGGCTCCCTTTTCGATAGCTACTACATTAAGGTGTAGAGGAGCGTGCAACTCCTTTCCTTGGATTACTCCACTTTACCCTTGATACCTGGGTACTGAGTGTTAAGCAAGAGGCATCAAATATCATTTTTAAAGTCTTTGTTATGACCATTGGCGAACACTCTACCCACCATACCAATGAGCCGGTACAAATCAGATTTACTCGACTAGATTTTGACCAAGTGTCACATTGTGCTTATGGTGGAGGAGTTGGTTAAATATGTACACATACACATATGTTTGGTTCATTTGTTTAAATGGCATATCAACGTTCGTGGCTTATTGAATGCCAAAGGCCTCTTTATAAAAGAACAATGATTATACTATTTAACCCATAGCTGAGGAGATAAGGAGGTTCATGTCTTTCCTTAGGTTCACTTTCGGACAAATATCCTAACGGCGCGACTAGAGTTCGAACTCACTTACTACGATGTCACAGTCTAGCATGTTAGTTACACCGACACATGGACGCTCCTTATTTATAATCACGTGGTTTGCTATATTTATTTTAAAAATGCTCAACATTGGTGAAAGAGTATGCGTAGATGTAAGTTTTAGTAGCGTCTTCACTCAACAGAGCCGGTTCACTGTCTTTTTCTTATCTATGGAATTTTCAGACCAATACACCTCCCATATATATATAGATATATATATATATTGACTTAAACTGTTTTTCTCTAATGAACATATAGATGAGAAATGTTTTAGATCATTATTCTCCTTATGCCTCTGTGTTTGTGCATTTCTTCTGCTTTTTTTTTATAATATTCAACTTAATATCTTTCATTTAAACGGTGGTTTTGGAAAAAGTCATAAATGAATCAGAATTCGTGTAACTGTTGGTATATGCTCCCTCTCTTTTCTCTCACTCTCTCTCTCTTACACACACACCCACACAGAGAGAGAGAGAGAGAGAGAGAGAGAGAGAAGAGAGGAGAAGGAGATTTTAAGCATGCTTGTACAAGTTGTATTGAGACCAAGAGATAATTTAAAGACTATTGCAACGGAATCTTCTCTTTCTTTTTATCACTTATCAATAGTAACACGCCTCTTCACTTTTCTATTATTAATAAACATGTTTTGCCGACACCAAATCGCAGCTTGTATATATAAAGTTGTTGCGGGGCCTATAAGTATGTCGACCCCGCAAATGAATTTATGTGAGTGAGGACAGCCAAAGCAATAGGAAGGAACAAAGGTGAGATTATGATGATTACAAATGATAATTTATTTCGTCGTATTTACAAGCGTGAATGTAAATGTCCGTGGCGGTTGTATGTGTTCGCAGCTGGGCGTTCGACGAGGGTCGCTGGCGTAGGTCGAGTCGTTGAGTTCTGCTAGACGTTGGATGCTGGTAAGCTGAGGTCGGTCGAGATGTTGAGTTCAGCTAGACGTTCGGTGCTGGTCGTTGAGTACAGCTAGATGGTCGGTGCTGGTCGTTGAGTACAGCTAGATGGTCGATGCTGGTCGTTGAGTACGACTAGATGATCGGTGCTGGTCGTTGAGTACAGCTAGATGGTCGATGCTGGTCGTTGAGTACAGCTAGATGGTCGGTGCTGGTCGTTGAGTACAGCTAGACGTTCGGTGCTGGTCGTTGAGTACAGCTAGATGGTCGATGCTGGTCGTTGAGTACGGCTAGATGATCGGTGCTGGTCGTTGAGTACAGATAGATGGTCGGTGCTGGTCGTTGAGTACAGCTAGATGGTCGATGCTGGTCGTTGAGTACAGCTAGATGGTCGGTGCTGGTCGTTGAGTACAGCTAGATGGTCGGTGCGGGTCGTTGAGTACAGCTAGATGGTCGGTCGAGGTTGGTAGATCGATATCCCTGGTTGTGACGGTATGTTGTGGTTAACCAAGGGTGTGTTGATCTGGTTTCTGGCTCGTACAGCGGGTCGTACGTGAGTCAGGTGTTGCAGTGGTAGAACAGTCCGTAACAGCGAGTCGTTACGTGGACTGCGTGGTACCTTGCAAGAGCGTCGAGTTCGGTAGATCGACATCCTCGGTTATGACGATATGTTGGATTAACCGGGGGTGTGTCGGCCTGGTTTCTGGCTCGTACAGCGGGTCGTACGTGAGTCAGGTGTTGCAGTGGTAGAACAGTCCGTAACAGCGAGTCGTTACGTGGACTGCGTTGTACCTTGCAAGAGTGTCGAGGTCGAGGAAAGGCTAGGGCCTTGCTGGGCCCCCTTGCCGTGCGGACGTATAGGACGGGAACGAAAGCTTTGCCGTGTCAAAGCCGTGCGGACAATGGCTATGGCTAGTTTCGCGCCAAAGCCGTGCGGACGAGTGGACGAGAGCGAAAGCTTTGTCGGGTCTAAAGCCGTGCGGGCGAGCGGACAGGAGCGAAGGCTTTGTTGTGCCAAAGCCGTGCGAACGAGCGGACGAGAGCGAAGGCTTTGTCGGGTAAAAGCCGTGCGGACGAGCGGACGGGAACGAAGGCTTAGTCGGGTCAAAGCCGTGTGGACGAGCTAAGATGGGCGTTATCTTAGCGCTGCGCAGATAGTGAAACCGTAGCTAAAGGCTGGACCGTGCCATTAGTGCTGCGCAGCTTATCGGACTATCGGAACCGAGTGAGAGTTAAGACCGGTTGGTCTTAGAATCCGTCTTCGTGTTTGCCGCCTGGCCGTCTACTTCGACTGATCATTACTGACCAGTCAGAGATGTTCTGACCCGCAGACAGAGACCTCTTATGGTCCTAAAAAGGACCTTTGTGCATACCTATGTAGGTGGGAGAAAGGCAGGTCTACCACGAGAAGTGGGGCCAACGCCGTAAGTTAAGGTGAATGCGACCGCACAGAATGCGGGATTCCTCCTTAATGAGCTTCGCCAGGAGCGCTGTATTTATCCTACGTCCCACCAACGTACGAATATGGCACAA
The DNA here is from genome assembly GCA_963585895.1 of Sepioteuthis lessoniana. Taxonomy (NCBI): domain Eukaryota; kingdom Metazoa; phylum Mollusca; class Cephalopoda; order Myopsida; family Loliginidae; genus Sepioteuthis; species Sepioteuthis lessoniana. Next base: position 90,760,670 of record OY757916.1, read on the forward strand.
GGCCGTGTTTAAGGTGGGTCCTGTCGCAGGGCCGTAGCCCAACGCGATAGGCAGTTCCAAAAATGCCTCGGACCCCGTCGGCATTCCCCTTTTCGGGGCGCCTCAGGCGCCGGGCGATAAACCCAACCCCTCCGAAGAGGGTTAAAGCCTGGGGGGATGGCCCCCTGAGGCCAGAGGTGATGTATCCAGTGGTGGAACACACCCGACCGAACCGTGCAGCACTCAACCACAGCCGGTCGAGAGCGCCCCACCACAGGACACAAAAGAGCTTCGCCAGGAGCGCGCCAACGAGGGTTAAAAAGGGCTTGCTGATATTACGAAGGTGCTGTGACACACAGCTCCAGCCGCGTGGATATAAAATTCTTTGATAAAAAATGAGTGTAGCCGTAAAGTATTTTCCTAACCTGCTATAGGCTGGCGACGACTATTAGTTCAAGTCTTATCAAGTAATTTTTGGCCGAAGTGTTTTGTAAATGTTATTAATTTTAATTCATTTTTTTTCTTTTAGCTATAACGAAATGTCATGGTCGTTAGAAAGAAAAAGGGCTTAGTCAGTTCCGGTCGTACTCGGATATGATCGTCCTAACTCGGGCGTGTAACTTGATATGTTTAGGTTTATCGGCCGGTCGCGGCAAGGGTTTATCGGCCGGTCGCGGCAAAGTCATTTACTAAGTTTGTCTTGATTGTAGCAGAAAGTCGGTGGTGTGGGACACTGTTCTATACCCAACCGGGGAACAGTAATGGTTATGTCCCATTCCTCATTAATACATTGGAAACTTTTGTGAGTGGGGGTGATTTATGTTAAGTAGTCACTGCTAGCAGTGGGTATCTTCTTCACGCCGATGACGAGTATTGTATTTTGTTTATGCTATAAAGATTTCCATTTCATTTACAACCTCCGTATTGGTTATTTCACATTCAGTAACTTTTTTTTCATATTACAAAAGATACCCATTGAAAATCAAACTCACGGCCAATGATCTGCTCGTTCAGTTTGCTATCATCACGTGTGGTGCTTGTATATATAAAACCAACATTGCTCTGGCCGATCGGTTGTGTTAGAATCTCTTTTTATGTTTTGTTTATTTTTCTTATTTATCTATTCTGTTCGATTATCCAAGTTTGAAAGTTCAGACACAACACAGGAGATACAAATATATTTGTATATTTTCCATGTATTTTGCTTACTCCTTGCAGTGATTATCAAAACTTTGTTCAATCATCTGCTCTAAAATCACTTATGAAACAGATGTAAGATACTGTATTTAACAATTATAACCACGAAATAGCTGGTTAGAAAACTTGTAGAATGTGATGTTCAGTAATAACTTGGGAACTAAATAAAGCGTGTTCATACGAATAAATAGTGATTAAAATTGTAACGTGTTGAATGGGAGAAACTGAGGGTTTTTTTTATGACTAGCTTCCTTTTTTTTTTTTTTTTTTGTTTAATAAAGCAAAAATCCCTATATAACTTGCCTGGTCTGTTTCATGGTATGTTGATTTACTGACTGAATTAGATTTGCTTTCGCTCAATGAAGCCTATCAGGACAGGCGCCGTTTATATAATATCTTCACAGATATATGGATTTTGAACTGGGATTTTGCCCATCGTAGAAAGAAGAAAGGACATTGCCCAGATCTCTGAACCGAACTGCCGAATTAAGATTGTAGATTAGTCAACCATAAGTCAAGACCCATATCGATGGAAACCAAAGTTACTTTCCCTTGCTAATTGGCACATATTTTAAATGTATTGTTCAACTTTTTTAAAACCACGATTGATAAAGTTTTCTAACATATTTCATACAAAGGATGCAGCATAGTTTGCTTTATTTAGTTCAATTGTTTAACTGCATATCAACTCCTTTTTTGTTATCTCATGCTGAAATCTAATTAATTTGTGAATGTTTGTTATAAATTTCTATTTTCAGTTTTCATCGTTTTTTTTTCTTATATTTCACCGATAATTGAACTATTTAAAACTAATGAATGAAGTAACCTAATACTTTTCTTTTTATCGCACTGTTCAATTTAAGTTTTCTATTTAATAATAAACCGACCCATTGGAATAATTCTTAGAGTGTTCGCCGTTCAATCCCAGGTGGAGCCATAACAAAGACTCAAAAAATGGTACTTGATACTTGCTTACTTAACAATAAGCATTATAAGGTACGAATTAAGCGTAAGTGGAGTAATCCGATGAAAGGAGTAGCACCCTCCCCTATAACTCGGTATAATAGCTATTGAAAAGGGAGCCTTCAAGTCACCCTCAACCACGGTCAGTCAACTTACTTATTTAATAACATTTTTGCACAAATAGAGTTTCAAGTAACTAATAATTCTTCCTAAAAGATTATAGTCCCCTGCAATAATTTATAGTTACATAGTATCAAGTATTTCTATCAAATACAAATAATTTTTAGCTGATCTATTTGACCCATGGGTAGGACCTTAACATGTGCTTACACTTCGAGTCCTAGAAAGCCTCGGAGTAACGGCAAGGAAGGGGTACTTTATAATCTCCAGATCTCGGGCCTCATCATCAATATCACAACAAGGATATCCATTTTGCCTTACCATTCTGAAGTGGGTACCGTCAGCTATGTCGTCAGCGAAGCAGAATTTAGGATAACATTACTGCACCTATCTTGATCTGAGAAATATCGCTGCTCCTTTACTATTTACTTATTTGAGTAGAATTTTGTTTAAAAGATGAAATTAGAGTAATTAATGTCTCAGCATCAAATAAGTTATTTGATAGAATCGACTCAGAAAATATGACCTAAAACGAGAAAATTCAGATGTAAAACTTGTGATTTGGAGTAGCTGAAGCAAGATTGAATATCCATAGAGAGGTTGATGATCGAGACGTAGAAAACAATTCAACTGTGCAACTAATGAATATCGCTGGTTATTTTATTATTCCCACAGCTTCTTAAAAGTAACAGCGAGTACATCTCCAGATTTAGTGCTTGTAACACATTACTTTTAGTTAGTTTGCTTAGGTTTAGTTGTATTTTATCGCATATCAACTATTATGGGTTAACTTAATGCTAAATTCTGTTTACACACACACACACACACACACTCACACACACGCGCGCACGCGCGCGCACATTTGTCATGTCATGTTACGCCTCCAGCACAGATCTCCTTGGTTCTCTCTCGCTATCCGTCTCTATCATCCATCGCTCCCGGGAGGTATTCAAGGCTACGTCCTGTATCGGTACGGAGCTGTTTTACATAGGTTCGTGTTTGTCGTCCTGCCTTTGATCGTCCATCTGACGGGGTATACATTGAACTCATTTATTTGCCCACAATTAAATGATTTCAAGTATTGTTAACCAACACTAATAATTCTATTTATCAAATATGCTTATCTAATACGAACTAACTCTAATAATTCTATTTTCTCGGTTAATTAATTTCAAGGATTGCTCTCAAACACTGATAATTATATTCAATATTAATCATTTGTTTGCACGCAGTTAAGTGGTTTCAGGTGATTCTATTTATCAAGTATCCCTGTCTAGTTAAATATCAATCATTTGTTTTCATACAGTTAAACAGTTTCAAGCATTGCTATTCAAGATTAGTAATTCTATTTATCTAGTATTCCCATCTAATATGAAATATAGCACATATTTGTATGGTTTCAAATAACTAATAATAATAATCTCTAATAAAAGATTAAAGTTGTATTTGACCCATAAATGGGATCCTAACAAGTACTACCTCACCGGGCCCGAGTGAACCTGAGAGTATTGGTAATGAAGGGGTACTCCACATTCCTTAAACTCTACGATTGGAGTCTTACAGATGCAGTTTAATACCATACGCAGGACGCGAAATGGTTTCAAGTATCGCTGCCTAACTCATAATTCTATTCAACATTATTCATTCGTTTGAAAACAGTTGAATGGTCACAAGTATTGCTCTCTAATACCAAAAATTCAACTTTATATTAATCATTTCTTTACTTACGGTAAAATGGTTCCAATTAAACGGTTAAACAGTTCTATCTGAGACACTAACAGTTACTAACACCCTGGACCAGACTGAACCTGGTAGTAATGGCAGTGAAGGGACAATCCATATTCTCCTGAGCTTTAGGGTTTGAGCCTTATCATCACAAGATTTAATGACATACCAGGACACTCAGTGATAGCGCCATAACCACCAGCAGAGTTGCAGTCGGCGTATTCTTCAGTCCCAGCCGACAGAGGGATCACATTTAGTTGAACAAATATTCACCTTTTCAATATCGTTTGCTTATCTTTTGCCTCGAATTGGATACCTTTGAGAAGCCTGAAGCTCTATTAACTATTGTCTTATCCAATTAATTATTCCGATAAATATCAATTCAATTTTCCCACTATATTTTGGTCAATTCATGATATGACCATTTTAGAAGTTCACATAATTTATTATTACATGTGATAGAACAACTTCTAGAATTTTAAACTGTCTTCTGTGTGATGTAAGTAAAAGTCGGCAAGTACTAATGATAGCGCCATCTACCTAATTTTCTATCATATTTGTTCTAATACAATCAGTTAGGACGATGGTTTTAACTGGCGTACACCATGCGTTTGTTGTTGAAAAGGTTTCAAAGATAGGTAATTCTCTAATTGAATCAAAACGAGTTTTTCGATTTGATTTGATTTTACGTCAGAATGATGCAGTTCTGGATAGGATTTTTCACTTGCACCATACAAGTGAAAGTTTAAAATGCTGGAGTTATTTTTCCGCACTTTGTATAATGAATTATCTGGTATGTTTATTCATCCTGATGTATTTTTAAATTATATCATTTCATACAATTCATAAAAGTGAATACTTTCAGATAATATAATTTATTAGTAGAATAAAGTGTGTTTCCGAGTAATATAATATTAGATCTGTCATTTTCTATGACTTTTTTAATATTATATGTCGTCATTGGTGTTTGATTCATGGTTCTTCTCAGTAATGTTCACCCGATAATACGTTCCCAATAATAAAAGCATGTATTTATCGAACCCATCCTCGACAAACATCGTGGGAAACAGAGTCAATTTTTAAGCGGAGAAAAATTGGTTTGAATTACAAGTTTTTCATCTCTAAGGACGGTTGTCGCACCGAGGTTAAATAGCTCAGTATACCCTACTACATACCCATATTTAGAAGAAGAAGAAAAAGAAAAAGAATTTAATTAATATCTTTCCCAACGTTATTAACGCTATGTGAAATGAAACCGCCACATCCAGGATTTGAAATCCAATTTGGGTTCAATTTCTACGATAACGTTTGAACGACAAACACAACATTATAAGATTGTTATATTTTGCAAACAACGTCAAATAAATGTATAAACAATATTTTTCAGAGGTTTCCGGGGTGTAATGGCTATCGTCGTAAGAAAAGGACCCGGCGACCCGAATTCAAACCTGAACGTGGCTGATTGCATTTCACTAAGCACTAGTAGATTGGCGACCAGAAGGCTCCCCTTTCAATAGCTACTACACTGAGGTGTAGGGGAGGGTGTTACTCCTTCCCAGGATTGCTCCACTTTACCCTTGATACGTACCTTATAATGCTGAGTGTTAAGCAAGGCGGTATCAAATACTATTTTTTAAGTCTTTGGTATGACTCGACCTGGGATTGAGCCCAGGTATCCCGGACCATTGCCAAACACTCTACCCACTAGGCCTAGGAAAGGTATGAATCCATTCTCCCTCCACCTATGTATAAATAGTAGGGAAGACTGGGTTCTTTAGCCTTGGGTAGGTAAACAGTCTAGGCAGAGGAAAAATTCTGAAGTCGAAAGCTGTTAAACTCTGCTTAAAAATTGATCTCATGTCACACCCTGCTTGTTCGGATGGGTTAGTAAATACATATGAGCATTATTTGGTAATTGATTTTATTCGTGAAATTAAGGGGATTTCTCCTGGTGTAGTCGTTAACCTGCTGGATAGTGATATCGCAGTATGTAAGTTCGAAGTTCAGTGGGATTATTACGTTCAATTTAGTACTAATACCCGTGGTAACGGTTACGGAACCCCTTATTCTCCAGTTTTGGGTTGAATTCTACCGCTACTGTTCTACTATGAAGTAGGCTAAAGCTTTAAATTAAGGTTGCGATGACATAAAAAAAATCAAACCAATCCGAGGAAATAAATCTATTTTTAAATGAATGAAGCTGGTTTCAATATCATCGTTACGTGCCTTTTAATTACTAAAAATAGCCTGCATCAAATGCAATCGACAACATAGCTGTTCTTTGTTCAAATCTTTATGGACATTTTCAACTCGTTTTTTTTATGATAATTCCCAGATTGTTGGCTGGATTGAATCCAGGTGAAATTCATGAAAAAAATCATCTTTTTGGAAAAAAATCAATATTATGAAACATGTATACATCCACAAACGTGGCACAAGTGACTTGTTGCTTTATCAATGGTTTAACTATCACACACTACAAAAATAGTTAAAGTTTAAATATTAGGTTTTTGGAAAATAATGGCCGATTGTTCATTTAGATATATAAGAAAATCAAGGGTTATTTTTCAGATGTTCTTGGTGCACAACTTGTGAAATGATACAAGACTTTATGAAAACACACGCACAGATGCACATGTACATACATAATCCGTAACCTAGTCGGTTGGGACTGTAAAATATACCGACTATATCTCTGGAGAGAGCTAAAGCCCCCGCCAATGAGTGTCCTGTTTATGACTCTAAACAATCTGATGTTAAGGCTCCAGTAATGCTGAAGCTTTGGAGGATGTGGACTACCACTACATTGCAATTGCTCACCGGCCCACTCTGAGCCGAAGATAGAGCCCTATCTATGGGTCAAATATAACTGTTTGACATTCAAACTGAGTAAACACAAAAGATTGATACTAAATTTAATTATTTGAAATAGAACTGTTTGATCATTTAACTGTGTGTAAACAAATGACTGTGTTTAATTGAATTGTTTGTGATACATAGCAATATTTTGAACCATTTAACTTTGTTGATTTATGCTAAATTGAATTGCTTGAAATAGAACTGTTTGATCATTCAACTGTGTGTAAACAAATTACTGTGTTTAATTGAATTGTTTGTGATACATAGTAATACTTGGAACCATTTAACACTTATAAACGAATGATTGATGTTGAATAGAATAATTAATGTTAAATAGCAATACTTATAACCACTTCACTGTGTGCAAACGAACGATGAATACTGAAATGAATTAAATGTTCGATAGCAATAATTGAAACAATTTAACTGTGTGCAAACAAATTATTTATAGTAAATAGAAATATTCGTATTAGACTGAATTACTTGAAAACCTTTAACTGTGTGGAAAAGAAATGAGCCCATGCTCATTTAAAAATGTATCTACAAATGTGTTTACAAATCATATATCTAATATATATGTAAAAACAGGATTTGACATTGGATAACCTACTGTGCTTGATATGCCATAAAATCAAACTATTATGAAATAGCCGAAGGATTTCGGTTCATGCCTTTGAGTTTAGTTAGGCTGAGAACCTTTCGGCTCAACACATGGGTTGGTTGGGTGTAAGATTGAAGCAGGTGTTAACGCGGGTGCGCGCGAGCGGATGGAGGTGTCACTCAGATGTCATAACAGTCCGAGACGATACTGGGTGACAAGGTGCGGGTGACGTCACGCACCGGAAGCACGCTGAAGTTTGTGTGAGAATTTGAAGAAAATAAGAGTCGGGTTTTGGACGCCAAACGAGAAGGATCAATTTTGGAGCTCGCAGGCGCGAGGCGAGTTTGCGCCCTATGGGGGGCGCGCTCAAGTTGGGGGCCAAATGAGTAAGACAGCATAGAAGATTGTGTCTCTCCTCCTTACGTCGAAACCTTTAACTCAAAGTTAATAAAAAGGTTTCGTACCTGAACAAGAAGTAGTTACGTGTTTTTGAGATTCCTATTGTTTATATATTCTATCGTTATGAACATTACATGTCCATTTCGCACATACCGTTAATTGCGAATATGGTACATAGACATATTTGGTGCCAGAACTTGGGCATATCTTTCATGATATGGTTTACGACCGGGTTACCATGATTTCACGGAGACGATCAGAGAAGCGGCTAAGAACAAGGAGGAATCTATTTCGGAGCGGCTTGTTCAGGCGATCGAGGGAGAGAGAGAGAAAACCCAAGGCCCCAGAAAATAAGAAACAAGGAAAAGAGACCAAAAACAAGAGGAACAAATTCGGCACCCCTCAGAATGAAGGAGAAAAGTCCAACATCGAAAAGAGAGAAAAAAAACCTAAAAACAGCGCAACTCCAAAGGAAAAAAGAGAAAAAAAGGCGTGAAAAGAAAAGAAAAAAAGAAGTAACACAACTCAACTCCAAGAAAAAAAAGGCATGAAGAAAAGAAAAAGAATAAGAAGGTATTTGCTCATTTACGTCTGTCATAGTTTAATTTACGAATAGAGTTTGAATGGTTGTGGAGGATAGATTTGGAAATAATTCTAGAATTTAAAAAAAAAAAGAAAAATCGTTCGTCGCATAGAAAATTATGATTACTACTGTATGGGACTTTGTACCGTGGTGGGTGGAGAGAAAGAAAGACTAACAGAGAATTAAGCTCGCAGTGACAGAGAAGAAGAAAGAAAGGTAGTCGCTGTGTGGACAGAGGATTGTGTCACGCACATGATTGACAGCAATAATAAACAATATTTTGTAAAGAAATTTTATAGTAATAACGTATTTTTATGAATGGATTTTACGATAGACGGGGTCATTGTGGGTGAAGTTAGTAGTAAATAACGTTTTTATGAATGAAAACTTGTAACTTGATGGTGGTTCGTGCTAATAATATTTGGAGATTAGAATTTTGATTCGAGATCTTGGAGATTTCGCTCATCGTTAGGATTGCCGGAAAAATTTCGCATATCTGTAGTTAGGGCCTTTGGGACAGGTTTCGATGTTGGAGAATCGATATTTTGGGCGCTGAAGAAATCAGGCCAGGTTTTTGTTTAAGTTGTCGAATCTGAAAGAGTCGTAGTTACGTTTGGAATATTTCGGACGTTTCGTTGTCCGTATCGACTGGAAAATTGTCTCATATATCGCCGGAGAGGCAGATCAACGAAGAGACGGATGTTTATTGTGTCTGACAGGGCAAACGGTTATTTTGTGAGTTCCCCACTGGAGTGGGACTGTGAAGTTTTGTTGAGGAAGATGTTCGGAAAAACATGGGTTTGGTGATTAGTTATTTAAGATATGCGCAGAGTTCTGGTGATCTCATTGGATGTGTTTGGAAAATTCGCGGACTTGATTTTGTGTCGAGGGAGAAATTTTATTGCGTGAGCTAATAAAAGGTTTGGGTGGTTTAGAAAAGAACACCCAGTATTTTAAGGGCGAAAGAAAGAAAGAAGATAAGAAAGAAGGGTACTCGTAAGCTGTTGAAAAGGTGTGAGATAGACCGGTTGACGGTGGTCAAAAGTTCGAAAATTCGCGGACTTGAAGGAAGGCAAAAATGCAAAATACAAAATGAGCAATTGACCTGAGATTTAAAAAAAAAAAAAAATTTAAATATGAAAATAAGAGAACAAATTAAAGACTGAAAAAATATACATGCCGAACGAGTGACTTGAAAAAAAAAAGAGAAAAAAGAACCAGGAAATGTGGTCGGAAAAAGAAAAAAAAATGAAAAAAAAATGATGGACAATACGAACACTTTTTATTTTTATTTCAGTGACTTTTGAGTTTGGGACTGACGCATGCTTTTTGTTGTATTATTTTGTTGAAATTGTATTGCTGAAGATTTTGTTGCTCAGTTCGACATAAGGAGGACCGGCACAATAGTTTAAGAAAATAATTTGTCATCATCGATGACAAATGATTTTATTGTGGTTGGATAGGTATGTTATGAAATAGCCGAGGGATTTCGGTTCATGCCTTTGAGTTTAGTTAGGCTGAGAACCTTTCGGCTCAACACATGGGTTGGTTGGGTGTAAGATTGAAGCAGGTGTTAACGCGGGTGCGCGCGAGCGGATGGAGGTGTCACTCAGATGTCATAACAGTCCGAGACGATACTGGGTGACAATGTGCGGGTGACGTCACGCACCGGAAGCACGCGGAAGTATGTGTGAGAATTTGAAGAAAATAAGAGTCGGTTTTTGGACGCCAAACGAGAAGGATCAATTTTGGAGCTCGCAGGCGCGAGGCGAGTTTGCGCCCTATAGGGGGCCGCTCGAGATGGGCGCCAAATGAATAAGACAGCATAGAAGATTGTGTCTCTCCTCCTTACGTCGAAACCTTTAACTCAAAGTTAATAAAAAGGTTTCGTACCTGAACTAGAAGTAGTTACGTGTTTTTGAGATTCCTGTTCTTTATATATTCTATCGTTATGAACATTACATGTCTATTTCGCACATGGCCATATTCGTGTATATGGCTACGCAACAAAACCAAACCAAACAAAGTCCGTGAAGAGTACGCTTATTTAAGTTCCTTCAATAATAGTAGAAAGGTTCTTATTGCTGCGAAATATATGTTTAAAAAAGTGTTTTTTATTATCAGTCAACCGGTAATATATATATATATATATATATATATATATACTCACCCTTCAGTGGCATTTTCATTATCGTGAGTTTCATGTATTTAAAAAAAATGTGATCTTTAAATGGGAATTGTCAATTAATTTTTCGTTCAAGCTATCATCTTGATTTGATAATCACATAGGCGAGAAACTAATCATCACCAAGCGTCGTTGACTCAGTGTTGACGCTATATACTCTATTTTGATCTTCGCACACGCACACACACACACACACATATATATATATATATATTTGTGTGTGTGTGTTTAAAATATCTCCTTTAGTTTGAGAACTTTCCAGTGTTGCTTTCTATCAGTTGCCTTAAACTTATTTCAGGGGATATGACAGGGCTAGTCACCACATAACATACATCTATTTTTAAACAAATGTTCATCCCTATTAGATTTTATTCAAGCTATATATATATATATATATATATATATATATATATATATATAAGCTGCTTAAGTTGATGTAGACCTTGGTAAGATCTTCAGTGAAGTATCTAATTAAAAAAAGATTACCGTGTTAATTGTTGATAGAATGTTTTTCTTTGTATACACAATTTAAATAACTGCATATTCGACATATAAGGCTTTGAATTGAGAACTTGCCAACGTCATTAAAAGGAAGAGTGTTTTTCATTTCTAAAACAAGTTTTCTTTCCTTTCTCAAGTTTAAGATAATCAGACTCGTGTAATTTTGCATTTGTAAAGGACTTTCAAACACGTATCAGGGTTCAAACGCTAACCTGTACCCGCAAGGGGCAATGGATCTTTAATAATCAAACAGTTGCTCATGTCTTGCGTATTCATAAAGGAATATGCTGAGCGATTAATGTTCACATGTAAAGATGCCTGTCGCATTCAATTGACTATGTTTTAATTATTTCTTCGGAGAGGCCCCCACGAGCTGGAGTGCATCTTTTGTGCAGTTTCAATTCAAATCTATCCTACACTTGCTAAACTTGAATGCATCTATTAAAATGAGCGGCGTTTTGCGCGTAGCAAATGCACCTGCTCGATTGGCCCTTCTTTCACACAGAGAATCGTATTGGTGATACAGTTGATATGAAATGACCCAAAATTGATCGGCCCTCCACGTTCAATCAAGTAATTCAGTAAGTTAGATAAGCTATTAACTTGGAATCGAGACGGAGTATCTGGAATCATTAGCCAATTCCTGTAACAATGTGTTCTTCCTTGGAAATTCGGGAAAGATAGAAATTGTACTGGGTGGACGACTAAGATATGAATATATTCAACAGAATAGGACATTTTCCTTACGACTGATCTTCTTATAAATATCTTTTAACCTTTCCTGATTCACTGGTTAATGACTCTAGAAAATCTTTCTTCGTGGACATAACATATCTGACACTTCAAGAGAAGGATATATATTCTCTGATAAAGAAGAAAGTTTCTCTTATCACGTTCATTTCAATTAAAAGAGAAAGAAGGAAAAACGAAAAAAAAAAAACAACAAAAAAACAAAAACGAACACACACACACATATGTACGTGAGTATAGTATATGAGTCTACTCATATATATGATGCAATTTTTTTTAGAAGTTTCAGAGGTACTGTAAATATGAATATGGAGTTAATGATACCATTATAAAAGTACTGAATAATAAGTAATAATATCCGCTTTGCTTTAAAGATATTCAGTTAGAAATTTTTAAAAATTCGGTATCTTTAATTCAGAAGAAAACTTCCTTTTGTATTGAAAAATATCCAACGTTTATTTATTTATGGCAGTAGACACTCACTCACTCTTTCTCTCTCTCTCTCTCTCTCTCTCTTATATATATATATATATATATATATATATACGGAAAATGCATATTCCTTCTGTTCTACTTCAGCTGTGAGTACATAGTTGGTCAGATTGGAGTGCCTAGAAATAATGCCTTACCTACGGGTATTTGTGCGATGTGAAAAACAAATAGTCTGGTTCCAAATGACACGAATAGATACGAAGGCGGGTTGAAAAGTTGAAATGATGACGTCATATCTGTTGCTGATGTTTCTTTTAGCCACTGCGATACAACAATTGCAACACTGACGCAATTTTATGGACTGCAAAAGGTACTTGATTGAAAAATAAACCTCATTTCGATTCATTTCATTAGAGTATCTTAATCACCATATGAACCTTTTAGCCGACACTCGTCTAATGATTCATATCTTTGATGGTACATTTAATCCTTCATACGGCCAGATCGACGGAAGTGTCATCGTATATATATGTGTGCATATATATATATATATATATATATGTGTGTGTGTTTATATATATATATATATTTATTATATGTGTGTATGTATATACACACACACATATATATATATATATATATATATAGCTGTGTCATTTTATTTTCTTGAAACCTGATGAACTATAACTTTCGAAAGAAAACCTATTGGTTTCAGTCATAAACAACTCAGTTGATTTTTTTAAGCAAATGGCAACTACGTATTTCAAACACAACCAGAAATCACCAGATTAAAGTGAGCATTCATCGGTCATTCTCATTTCAATAATTAAATAGTAGCGTGTAATGTTGTGGGTGTTTAAAACGCTAGAGAAACAGCTAACGTGTAATTACTGACCGCCAAGTCCCAAACTGGTTTTCAAAGTTTTATTCTGGTGATACCTCATTGAGAGATAAACCCCAAAACAGGACGCCCGTAAGACTTTGACCGAAATCCTTTAAGAGGATTGGTGGAATGCAATCCACGCAAATTACTGGAGAATCAGCACTTGATCTCGAAACATCCTAATCAACAATCTGCCACCCAGTGAAAAGCATAGAAAAACTGAGCATGAAAAATCTAAGAAAATACCCTGCACTCGTCAACAGGAGAAACGTGATTCTCTATGATAAAGTGTTGTACTCTGTTTGAAAACAGACTTTGTGTCGCAATCTGCTTGTGGTAGAGGTGCTTGGTAAATGTATACAGTCATTGAATAAATAGATTTATTATTGAAAAGGTTATTTTGTATGAAAAAGTTGCGGAGGAAGTTTTTAAATCAATTAATTTAATTTGATTTGAAATTAATTTAAATTCGATGTTAAAACATTTGCTTTTCTATGAAGACACATTTCTGAGTAATACAAATGTTAGCATCGTAACTTCAATATCGTAACACATTGCACATCTTTTGTTATCAAACACCATGTGTGTGTGTGTGTGTGTGTGTGTGTGTATGAAATATTGGGTGTGTATGTAAATGTCTATTAAGAAAAGAATTGCTATACAAATCCTGAGCTCAATTCGTCTCCGCAACGAAAATACATCGTGTCCTTCTCATTTACTCAGTTGGTTTTCAGCGAACGTGCATGACTCGATAAACCAACTTCCTGTTTCGTGTTTCATCATTTCCCTGAGAGCCATGATTCCTTAGTCATCAGCAAAATCAAATAATAACTGAGGAAAGGATTCCAAGCTGAGTTAAAGGTAAAAAGGAAGTCAAGAATACTTTAGAGGATGTTTTATACCTAAAAATGTCGTTAAAGACGTTTCAAATTAAAGGTGATGATAGCAATGTAGATGTTCAGTATGACAATTGCTTTTTAAAAAAAATTATTCTTTAAGGTCAGAACATCTTTTGCTTCAGTATTAAAATGTCAGAGTATGTTCAGCAAGGTCAAAATATAAGTTGAGTTTACGTAAGAATCGTACATTATCAAAATTATCTAAAGTAATAGTCCACCCTGTCGTAATAGTCCAACTTGTCTGCACAACATAAAATACGCCAACTGTATCTCATGAAGACCGGTAAATCCCTTTCCGAATAAAAGCCACGTGATCAGTATGACGCTAATCTGCATATGATGGTGAGGCCCCAGTTCTGAAGATCTAGATCCTCACCTTTACATGCAGTTGGTTTGTTGTTTTACGGCATATCAACACTTGTAGGTTATTTAATGTCAACCCATTTTTGTATATATATATATATATATATATATATATGATTTGAAAACAAATACTTTGTAAAAAATATTGATTTTAAACGATCCAGAGCTCACTTGTTTGCTCACAGTTAAATTGTTTCACTAATTGTTTTATTTGTACTCAGGTAAATACGGAGCCTCTCTGAGGCTAGTGGACAAATGCACCTACCTAGGAAGTAGCGTATCATCAACAGAAAACGACATCGACACACGGCTGACGAAAGCATGGACGGCTATAGATAGGCTCTCAATAATATGGAAATCAGACCTGACCGATGAAATGAAGCGCAGTTTTTTCCAGGCAGCAGTTGTATCGATACTGCTATATGGATGCACTACATGGACGCTAACCAAACGGCTGGAGAAGAAACTTGACAGCAACTACACAAGAATGTTGAGAGCAATACTGAACAAGTCCTGGCGACAACACCCCACGAGACGCCAACTGTATGGCCACCTACCTCCCATCACGAAAACTATACAGGTCAGACGAGCCAGACACGCCGGACACTGCTGGAGAAGCAAAGACGAGCTCGTAAGTGACGTACTTCTATGGACCCCCACATATGGCCAAGCAAAAGCAGGATGACCAGCCCGAACTTACATACAGCAGCTATGTGAGGACACAGGATGTAACCCAGAAGACCTGCCGGAGGTGATGAACGATAGGGAAAAGTGGCGAGAGATGGTCAAGGATATCCGTGCTGGCGGCATGTCTTGATGATGATGATGATTGCTAATTAACATTCGTAATTCTATTAAACATAAATTGCTTCAAGTTTAGTAAATAGTTAAACAGTTCTAATTGACCCACAGATAGAACTCTAACAGGCACTAACATTCCGGGCCAGAGTGGACCTAGGAGTAATGGCAACGTTAAAGGATTGGAACCTCACCATCAGATGGTTTAGAGTCAAATTAAAGACACTCGTTCAGAATGGGGTCTCACCTCTCCGCAGAAATGCAGTAGGCGTATTCTACAGGCCCGGTCGACATAAATATTCCTGTAACTAATGTAAAATTAGGTGTATAATCAACAAATTATTTTTCCATATTTAGCCAGTCTCTTAAGGAAAAAATGTTAAACAATAAAAAAGGTATAAAGTATAGGTTAATCCTTATGTATATGAGATGCAAACCAACGTTCCAGAATTTTAGTGTGAATTAGTTTCTGTTTAATGGCATATTAACCTTTGTGGTTTATTCATTGCCAAAGCTATCAATGTGTGACACTATGAGTTGGATATATGCACATACATGTATACATACGCACACATACACACACACACACACACACACACACATATGTATGTGACAAGATGAGTTAGAATCGGCCTGGGTATCAAATTTCAAATGTTTGGAAAACCCATTAACTAGATTAAGGAAATCTAAATAAGAAAATGTTTATATATATATATGGCCACGAGTGTGGGTAAGTGTTAAGTACTTGTCGGGTACTGGTCAAAAACTTAGAAGGGTCTGAATTTAATGTCCCTGTATCGGAGACGGCCAGGCTATGAAATGTCTTTATGTCCAGTCTTTCTAAGAGAGAAATGGCCCCTCAAAACGTTATGGGTTTATTTGTGGGTGTCCCTCGGCCGGAAATAATAATGAAACATTCTGTATATATACAGGTGCGTTTTAGGTCCTAGCAGTTAGACTTAGTTCGGGTTCGAGGAAAGTTGATTCGGCTGGAACAAAGAATAACGAACAGCGACATTACCAGCTGGACCTCGTTAGTTAAGATAATCTTTTGCCAGCTGAAACCCAGCCTAGAACTAATTATCCACTAAGTGTTACACGCTCTCCATCCTCCCTTGGCGTTTCAAACACCAAGTTGTAGTTGTGTTTTATCTTTTCCCTGTGAACCTGCCTCTCGCTCGATCCGACCACACATAAGTTCTCGACGTGGGGTTAATAACTTGTGCAACGAACTGCAGAGGTGGGTATTATCACAAATGTACGTAGAATAATAGTAGTGGTAGTATTTAACATACAGCTGAGAGAATAAGGGGGTTCTTTATTTTCTGAGATCATTAGCCCTAAAAGGAACGTAATTGCCTAAGAAGAGTTCGAACCCACTTACTACACAGCCAAGTCGGCTGGGACTGTAGAATATACCAACTGCATCTCTCCAGATAGGGAATTCAATTAAACATCAGTGATTTGCTTGCACACAGCTAAATGACTAGACTGTTCTATTTCAATCAGTTCAATTTAGTATAAATCATTTATTTTCACAAAGTATACATGACAAACAGTTCTATTTGACCCATAGATAGGACCCTATCAGGTGCTACCACTCCGGGACAGAGTGGACCCGAGAGCGATGACAGTGAAGAGGTACTCTGCATTTCTCAAATCTCCAGCATTACACGAACCTCACCATCAGATTGTTTAGGGTCATATCAGGACACACATTGGGGGAAGGGTTTACCACTCTACAGAGATGTAGTCGGTGTATTTCACAACCCCAGCTGACTGAACTACTTTTACCGATTTGCAAACAAATGACTGTTAAATTGAATTATTAGTATTACATTTCAATACTTGGAACAATTTAACTGTGTAAAAACGAAGGAATGTTGAATAGAATTACTAGTGTTAAATAACAATACTTGAAAGCATTTAACTGTGTGCAATTAAATCTATTAGTATTAGTTCGCAGTTCTCGAAACCATTTAACTGTGTGCAAATACATGAGCTCTGGCTCGGTTTAAAAGATAATGTTATTTATTTCAAGGTGGTTGGTTGTTTAGGTTTTCTGGCATATCAACCTTTGTAGGTTATTTAACGCCAAATCCGTTTTTATGGAAATAGAACAATTTCAAACAATTCAGTTTAAATGTAAGTACAGTTGAATTGTGAAACACATTTCTATTTCAAGTTATTCAGTTTAGTCAAGCAGTTCTAATTCAGCTAATACAGTTTAGTATAAGTACATGTTTTGTTTGCACACTGGTAAATGTCAAAACAGTTCTATATTAAACAAATCAGTTTAGTGTAAGTACAGTTTCAATGTCAAAAAACAGTTCCATTTCAAATAATTCAGTTTAGCATAATCACGCAGCTTAAATGTAAGTACAGTTTAATTGTGAAAAACATTTCTATTTCAAGCTATTCAATTTAGTCAAACAATTCAGTTAAGCATAAGAATGCCGTTAGTTCTATTTAACCCATAGAGAGGGCCAAAGTGGACCTGGGAGCAATGACAATGAAGGGGTGTTCTGCATTCCCCAAGGCCCTAGCATTATTTGAATCTTACCATCAGATTGTTTAGTGCCATATCAGGAAACTCATTGGGGGGTTTTACCCCTCTGCAGAGGTACAGTCAGTGTATTCTACAGCCCTAGCCGACTGGGCAAATTTATTTCAAATCATATATATTTGATATGTATGTGTGAACAGGATTTAGCGTTAAAAAATATACAAGGGTTTATATGCTGTAATACACCACGAATCAACCAACCATTATAATCACTGTCCTTATCTTTATTTATGCCATCCATATCATATTGTTTATATATATATATATATATATATATATATATATATATATAATCTTCTTTTCTTCATGGCAGAGACAACTGGATTCGTCTAAAATATTTGATGTAATTGTCGATAATAATTTGGGAGTCAGAGAAACAAAAATGCAAAGCACTTCCTAAATTCGTGCTTAAAATGTTGGAAGAAGCATGAAAAATGAATAAGAAAAACTTTTCTTATTGATGCACATATACAGCACGTGATAAAATGCAAATGCCATATGTTATGCGTGAGAAAAATATGTGATGAATTGATGAAGACACATGAGTGTAGATATTCTAAAATACATAAAATATATTTGTATATTTCCATATGCCAACTGCATCAAACATATTTGGTGACATACATTTAAAAAAAAAAAAATATATATATATACTACTAGCAAAAAATTTGGGGCCGCCCAGCATTTTTTTATGAATGCCCTTTCAAAAGAGATATTCTTGTATTTTTTAAAGTAAAAGATAAACTTTCATTAACGATAGTGCATTTGCTTTTATTTGAAAAAAAAACCCTTTAGTATAAAAGCCCAGTCGGCTGGGGTTGTAGAATACACCAGCTCCATCTATGCAGAGTGGTATGACACACCAACGTGTGTCCTGTTATGACAGTAAACAATCTGATGGTCAGGTTCCAGTAATGCTGGAGCTTTGAAGTATGTGGAGTACCCTTTCATTGCGATTACTCCCTGGTCCACTCTGACCTTCAGTGGAAACACCTGATAGAGTCCTATGGGTAAAATAGAACTGTTTGACATTTAAATTGAGTGCAAACAAATGACACGCTAAAATGAAATGTTTGATCATTTGACTGTGGGTAAACAAATAAATGATGTTTAATTGAATTGTTAGAGATAAATGACAATACTTGGAACCATTTAAATGTGTTCAAACGAATGAGAACATATGAATAGAACAATCAGTGTTAAATAGCAATATTTGTAACCACTTCAGTGTGTGTGGACGAATTATTAAAATTGAATTGAATTGAATTATTACTGTAGATAGCAATAATTGAAACCATTTAACAGTGTAAAACCAATAGCGATTCTCGTGCGCTAGCAAATTAATTCTAACTCATTTAAAAAATGAAAATACCGACAAACTAGTTTGTCGTGTATCATCTATATCAATATGTGTAAAAACAAAGGATTAATATTAAATAAGAATTATCCGTATAACAATACTTAACACCATTTAACAGTGAGCAAAAAATTAGCTCAAGCTCTGATAAAAATATATTCAACAAAATGTTTTTGCAAATCATATATTTAATATATATGTATAAAGAAAATTTGAATTTAAATAATGGCAATGGTTGATATGCTATAAAACCTAACCAAATCTAAACTATGAACAAATTATTAAACAGCATTATGCTTTATTTCCGTCAATAAAATAACCACGGGCCTTCATTAATGTTTACAAATTCTTAGCATTCTTTCCAACAAGTTTTGAAAAAAGTTCGTAGACCTTCCCAAGCATTCTTTAAACACCGAAAAACTTCGATCTCACACATACGGTATTCTTTTGGAACTCTCCTATCCAGTTCATTCCATACTAATTCAATGAGAGAGTGAATTAAGGATATTGAGGTAGCCAAGTCATAATTTCCAAAATGTTGTTCTTTTTGACTTGATGTAATTCTGACATAATTTAGAAGAGTGTTTTTAGATCATTGTTAAAAGATTAAATTCTTCTAGTTATACACACAGTAGATGATACAGCATGTATTTGCAAAATCGAATGATATTGTTTCTTTTTTCATGATTCTCTTAACCTTTATGAAATCTCCAGATTTCTCTCTCGAACGTACCCTCATACTATCATAGATCCAAGACCATAATTAACTTTCGGAATCACATATTCATTATTCCATCTTTTTTAACCTTTCTTCTAATATAGACTCTCTTCTTACATCCAAAAGGTTCAAATTTGTACTCATCTATCCACAATACATTTTCTCACTCAATTCAATGTCTAATTCATTTGAACTTTGTCTGTAAGTGTCTTTTCTGCTTATTCAGCCTCCGTAACAGGGGTTTCTTGATAGCTATGGACCCCCTGAGCCCCGCTGATCTAAATCGATTTTTCACAATTGAGAGCAACCCTGGTTGCTGTCGAGAGGAATTAAGTTCAGCTGTCATCTCTTAAGCAGTTTTTTGTGTATTTTTCTCTCAATGATCATGTTTGTAGCTTCAGCAGCAGTTATCACTTTTGGTGCCGAGGCTCTTTTTCTACCAACATTGTGCTAATTTTTAGCTGCTTTTCGAACGAATATTTCATCATAGATCAAGAAATCTTCAACGTCTTGGCAATATCTCTTTGAGAATAGCCTTCTTTGATTAGAATTTTAGTTAATGCCTTCACTTCAATGCTTACGTGCTTTGGTTTTTCGTATTTTACGCAAATTAGTTCAAAATTTGAAAAAAAAAAAAAGCATAAAACAGGTATGAGACTAGTGCCGTAATGCCATATCTTTTCTTCAAACTGACATAATTGTTTTTGCTAAAGTTAGTGGGTCTTCAAAACGGCAAGTAGTGTTAAAATATTATTCAAATCTGATATAGCATTTAGAATCTGTATTAACATTTAACTTAGTTGAAAATTTTGGTAATCTCCAAAAACTAAAAATAGGTTTCACTGAAAAATAATCATAATTTAGCACAATATAGTGTAGAAAGACGAATTTAGATTTGAACCTTTTTCTTGACATCATCATCGTGTCGTGCTTCGAACACTGATTTTCCTGACTCTCTCTCTCTCTCTATTCGTCTATATCCTCCATCGCATTCGGCAGGTCCTCCAGACTACATCCTGGGTCCGTACAGAGCTGTTGTCGATAGTTTCTAGTCGCACGTCCAACACTTGGTCGTCCGTATGAAGGAATCCACTGGAGAAAGTCGCTTATGAGCTCGTTCTTACTTTTCTAGCAGTGTCCTGTCTGAAAAATAAAGCAAACACATCGTAGTTACTGAAAGCTTAACTTTTTTCTTTAGACATATACAAAATATCTTATTTTAAGGTGGTTTTGAAGAGAAGCATGGTTCCCCGAAACCCTTCCACTTTCATGTAGCCATAAGTGAATTATAGTGTTTAAGTCCTGGAGGCAACACCCCACAAAGCAGCAGCTGTACAGCCACCGACCACCCATCACGAAAATTATCAAAGTTAGACGAACAAGACATGCAGGACACTGATGGAGAAGTAGGGACGAGCTCATAAGTGATGTGCTCTTCTGGTCCCCTTCACATGGCCGAGCAAAGGCATGGCGACCAGCTCGCACCTACATATAGCAGCTCTGTGAGGATACGGGGTGTAGCCCTGTGGACCTTCCGGAAGCGATGAACGATAGGGAGGGGTGGCGAGAGAGGATCAGCGAAATCCTTGCTGATGGCACGACAAGATGATGATGATATATGTAAAAATATCTCTACAGTAATTTTCATAGATAAAATACACCGTAATATTTTTTTTGCATAAAGAATTCTTCAAAACCAAAGATACCAGGATTTAGATATTTCCAGTGGAACATTACACGGTCAAAATGGACGTCATTAGATATAATTTATTACAAGTATCTACTAAATTGAAACTATAAAAAATATGATTAGTAGTCAAAAATAAGTACACCTCTTATATATTAGTGCAATTTTATTTTTGGCCTCATGGTTGGGAAACTTTATCATTATAACAGAGTTTCACTTTTCTTGATATCAAGTATTCCTATCTCTTATGGGACCGTTACCTACCCATTCATGGACTCTTCCAAATTCTATATTAATAGAGAGCCAAGTACTCTCGAAAATATTGGATATTCTACCGATATTCGACTGACAAGTAAGCCTAGCTTACGCCACCACTTTTCTCTGTATCTTGTTACTTCAATATATCTTTAAACTTATAACGTGTTTCGTGTTGTCTTTTCGTGGTCCCAACTTGAGTCCACATCACTAACTACTACAAATTTGCGCTCAATTTTATGGATTTTTGCATTCCAATCAAATTCTAAGACCGTTATCGTTTCATGTTTTATTTCTATCTTTATTAATAGTTATTTGTTTACAGTTATATGGTATCAAATAACTAATAATAAAACTCAGTAAAAATTTAGCTTTAAGTAACTATCATTTAAAACAAATAATTTAAATCTATATAGCTTCAAATATTCTTATCAAAGGCTCAATATCAATTAGCAGGCATATATCTAAAAGAACAGACGGAATTCATCCAAAATCAGATAGATAAGATTAGAGACTCGGTGTAAGATAGGCAATCTAGGATAGCCTGGCAAACAATAAACGAAGTGAGTAGAAGGAAGAGCACAGCAAAAGCAAAACTGAAAGCTGCAAACCAACAAAAAAGAATAAAACTGTGGAAACAGCATTTCGAAAATCTACTAGGTAACCCACCGAAAGTTACGCAGGAACCGATCATCAGAATTATCAGTAAGCAATTGGACATTAAACTAGGTCCGTTCACTAAAGAAGAACTTGACTCAGTTCTTAGAAAAATTAAAAATAGAAAAGCTGCAGGGCTTGACAAAATCCCCCCAGAAGTTTGGAAGACCAGACAATTCGAAAACATACTGCTCCGACACTGCAACGCAGTCTATAATCAAAATTCGATCGACAGATGGGTGAAGGGATGCATCCTCCCCTTTCCTACGAAACCGCATAGAACCCAAAATCGACAACATCCTCATGAAAAACCAAAATGGCTTCCGAAGAAATAGATCCATGACCTCACAAATATTGTCCATTCGTAGAATCCTTGAAGGCGTACTGGCAAAAAAACTACAAAACGACATTAATATTTGTTCACTTTACCAAGGCCTTCGATTCCTTTCAGAGGGAATATGGAACAAATCCAACTAGCATACGGCCTACCAAAAGAAACCGTAGCAGCAATAACGATTCTCTACAAAAATACCTAAGTGAAAGTACGTTCACCAGATGGAGACACAGTACATTGTAGCAGGAGTACTACAAGGGGACACGCTATCCCCATACCTCTTTATCATCTATATACACTACGTGCTTAGAACTTCGATCGTTAAAAACAAACATCGATTGAGAATACTTGCAATATAAGGGTATTCCACACTTCCCAAATTTCCAGAACTGGAGGATCATCCTCAGATACAATATAATGTCATATATATGTACTCCTTTTTGGGTCTCAGCAAAGAATACATTGAGAGTATTCTAAGCCGCATCGACGGGAGTGTAATTATTGATTGGGGTGAACTTATTTTTTAGTAATACTGCATTATAATATGACCCAAAACTCTAAATGCAAATGTGAATATACCTCAGCGTTTAGAAACACACACGCCTCGACAAAAATAATTTTCCAAAATCCCTAAACCGACTTAAAAAAAAAAAATGTAATACACGATTTTTCTAATCCATTGATAGATTTTATCTCGAATGATGATAATAATAGAAAATAATTTGCCCGTGGTGTAATTGTTATCGTCGTAGGAAATGGACACGGCGACACGAGTTCAAATCCTGGACGAGACTGATTGCATTTCACATAGCACTAATACCCTTGGGAAAGGTATGAATCCAATTATTCTCCCTCCAGCTATGGGTAAATAGTAGGGCAGACTAGGTTCTTCAGCCTTGGTGAGGCAACTAGTCTAGGCGAAGGAAAACTCTGAATTCAAACCCGTTAAACTCTGCTTAAAAAAAATTGACCTTGTGTCATATCCTGCCCAAGCGGAGGAGCTGGTAAATATGAATTATAGAAAATTAACAAACTACTCACCAACATATTGCTCCAACTGTAACAACCTTCCATGCTGAGCAGCTTGTCACTTATCAAACACCAGCGATATAAGAACTCATATTAATCGACATAGAATACTAAGCCATCGTATCCCACCAATGTTAGTTATTCATAGAAAAAAACCGATACAATATAATGTGCACAAAAGACTTCTAATAATATAATCCGTAATCATAAAAAGAGAAAGCAGCATAAAAGAAAATAACATTCAACATAGAAACCGGGATACTAAATATCATCATCATCATCATCATGTCGTGCTAGTGGCACGGATATCCCTGACCCTCTCTCGCCACCTTTCCCTATCGTTCATCGCCTCTGGCAGGTCTTCTGGACTACATCCCGTATCCTCACATAGTTGCTGAATGTATGTTCGTGCTGGTCGTCCTGCTTTTGCACGGCCATGTGTGGGGATCCATAAGAGTAAATCACTTATGATTTCGTCCCTGCTTCTCCAGCAGTGTCCTGCATGTCTGGTTCGTCTAACTTGAATAGTTTTCGTGATAGGAGGCTGGTGGCCGTACAGTTGGTGTCTTGTGGGGTGTTGCCGCCAGGACTTGTTCAAGATAGAAATACAAAATACATGGAAGAGTCCCTGTTGTGAATAACATGTTTAACAGTAACTCTGTGAGTTTGAAAACAATCAATGTAGTCATGTTCAGTTTCATATTAATACTCTTGGGGAAGATATGAACTATCTTGCCTTCCCAACTATGGATTACATACTATCACTACTGTTCAACAATGATGCTTTCGGCATTAGATAACCGAAAAAGATTGATATGCCATTAACAAACGAAATCAAAAACAATTTAAGCATTCATATTAGTGAACAATTCACATTGCCTTTAACGTTTGCTACGTAATAAACAGAAGAAAATGGAAATTGTTTAACATAGTAACACCATTAAAGGAAATTCCTCAAAGTTTCTTCGAGTTAAAATTTGAAAAAAATCCAAGTCTGCCCTTGAAAATTACGTAATATGATTGAAATCCTCGCTAAGAAAACTTGTTGACAATATTTATATACATTGAAAACAAATATCCAGAGTTATATAGAAAATTAATAAATCATCTAAAATGAACCTTGACTGCAGTTATTAACAAAACTTCTTTACAAGAAATATTGCCACGAAAATATACCTTATAAATACATATATAAAACCAAAGATCTGTCAATTTATACTCGCGCATACACATAGACGCATAATTATATGTACACAACAATTCATATATATATACATACAGACACACACACACACACACACACACACACATATATATATATATATATATATATTCTCCCCTACCCCCGTAGGGTTGAGTTCTCTAGAGAATAAAGTAATCGTGTTGCCATTAGCGTTTATTTGCAAGGCTCTTCGTAAATGAATTGAGCTCTCGGTAGCCGTTAACCGGATGTATGCAAACAATAGCAATTGTGATTCATAACCGTTTAAAATTTACTTCGCTGCTACTGGTTCCTCGTGGCTTAAGTCTAGAGTCTCGGATTGGCGTTTGAGTCAACCGGGTTTCGCTCCCAGCTACGGGAAGCTAGTATGTCTAGCCACACTGATGAGTTCTGATAGAACGAAACAGATCTGTCTGCGGATGACCATATATATATATATATATATATATATTCTAGAACGAGCCACTTCAAGCATCGGATCCATATCAATGCACACAAGACGGGATATATGTGCGTTAATCAAACAGGTGACATCACATTAAACGATAGCTCTCTGAAACTAGTGGACAAGTTCACTTACCTAGGGAGGAGTGTCACATCAACCGAGACAGACCTCAGCACGCGACTAGCAAAGGCATGGACAGCTATTGATAGGCTGTCAGTCATATGGAAGTCAGACCTGACCTATAAAATGAAGCGCAGTTTCTTCCAAGAAGCGGCCGTGTCGATACTGCTATATGGATGCAGTACATGGATGCTGAATAAACGGATGGAGAAAAATCTTGACGGCAACTTGCGAGCAATACTGAACAAATCATCTACGT
This sequence comes from Sepioteuthis lessoniana, assembly GCA_963585895.1. Classification (NCBI taxonomy): domain Eukaryota; kingdom Metazoa; phylum Mollusca; class Cephalopoda; order Myopsida; family Loliginidae; genus Sepioteuthis; species Sepioteuthis lessoniana. The sequence goes on from OY757916.1 coordinate 90,786,556, forward strand.
ATCATCGTATGACCACCTACGACCCATCACGAAAACTATCAAAATCATACAAACCAGGTATGCGGGAGACAGAGAAGTAGGGACGCGCTCATATGTGATGTACTCCTGTGGGCCCTTTCACATGGACGAGCAACGGCAGGATGACCAGCTCGAACCTACATACAGCAGCTCAGTACCGATACAGGAGGTAGCCCTGAAGACCAGCCGAAAGCAATGGACGATAGAGAGGAGTGGCGAGAGAGGGCCAGGGATATCCGTGCTGATGGCGCGACATGATATATATATATATATATATATTCACGCGTACACATATGTAAATATATACACATTCATTTATACCCACCCACCCACATACTCACATTGACATATGGTCACATACACATGCACCCGCCGCACACACACACACATATATATAATATATATATGAATAATCACGCATATATCTATGTTAAGTAGATCTGGGAGTAATAGCAATGAAGTAGTGTTTTTAATTTGATATATAGAATTAACACGTATGCATTTATATAATAAAGCTATGCTGTCTAGATGTTTACTCTAATGACAGGTGAGACATTTTTGAACAACAGTTGCTTTATCGTTGGACATCAAGTATTTGATTAAATACAATATTTTGCAAGTGCATTAAACTCCTTACTTAACAGAGATAACGTGGTACGATCATTTCTTTTTTCCTTATCTGAAAATGTCAAGGATAATATTTGAGAACGTGGAGAACATTACTATAAGAGACCTAAAACAAAAATCAGTTACGTCAAGGTGGATAAAAAAGTAGGTTCCGACCATTTATGCATTTATTATCAGGGTTTTTTTTATGCTATATTGACTTATATTTCAATCTTGGAGTTTTCGCCGTAGTACACTTCTAAGATGTCGCTTTTCCCCCACAAACAAATATAAAATAACTAAGTCGTCCATTTAATTTGAGACGACACGTGCAAAAAAAAATGCTGTTTTCTGAATCTGAAGTAGAAAATAAGATACCAATATTCTATATAACCTGAAGGTTATTTCTGAAAAATTAGGCGGTCCCTGAAGGTCCGGGGAGTAATATCCAGAAAATATATATCCAGTAAGTATATATATATATATATATATATATATATAATGCTTTTTTGCGAGATGAAAACAATTTTTGCTATAAACCAATTCAGAGCAATACAGAGTTTATATTTATGGGAAAAAAACCTCCTGAATAAAAAATGTTTTGATTTAACAAAAAAATTCTATTTATTGAAGAATAACCCCCGTATATATATATATATATATATATATATATATATATATATATATATATATATATATACTGGATAGTGCGATTCAGATTTTCTGGGACCACCTCACTTTTCAGAAAAAAACAATCGGGTTATATTGAATATTGTTACGGTTTTTCTGCGTCTGATTCTAAAATTTGGACTCATCTTTGAACATTTTATTTTTTCATTTAGTTATTTGAAACTATCTTTTCCCATGTAAACATTGAGTCCAACAAACTAGAGGAGGATCGAACTGTTGACATTAAAAACAATCTTTTTTTTCCAAACAACATTAAAACATTGACCAGGGTTTGATAAATCAACACATATACATGCTAATATCTTAAAAAATGACTAAGTAAGTATCCAAGATCAATCAATATTTTACAATATTAAATTATGTTTACGGTTTGATTTTATCTCTCTTTTTATGGCCAAGGTTTTCCACAGTGATGCCAAATAGCGAGTTATAAAATGATATAAGAGCAGATTGGTCTAGACAAAATGGACACAACAAAAGGCGTGATTTATATTCGCCTTGTTGTTTTCTTCTTTCTTTTTTAATTTAATATATATGTGATTATCGAGCACTGACACTCATTCATTTTCTTGCTCTATGACGCTGAAATTTAGTCTGAAGTTGCGATGAGCTCTTTCTGTTGGTATAATATACCTCAAGATGTTTCTGAAAGAACAGCTATCATCGACAGATATTAAGAAAATCCTTCTCTTTGTTTTGTTTTTGTTTTTTTCTTTTTTCTCATAACCTGTTTGAATTGGAAAAAAAGACACCCTATTATTTATAAAATGCGCCCAGTCGGCTAGGGATGTAGAATACGCTGACTGCATCATTGCAAAGGGGTAAGACCCCAACCCCAACAAGTGTTCTGAATATAACACTAAACCAGCTGATGGGGAGGCTTCAGTCTTATAGCTTTGGGGAAGATGGAGTACCTCTTCATTGCCATTGCATGTCAACTCTGACCCTGAGTGGTAGTAGCTGTGTTAGCCTACCATCTATGGCTCAAATAGAATTGCATCATCATCATCATCATCATGTCGTGCCGCCAGCACGGATATCCCCTGACCCTCTCTCGTCACTTCTTCCTATCATTCATCGCTTTTGGCAGGTCTTCAGGGTTACATCCCGTATCATCACATAACTGCTGCATGTATGTTCGAGCTGGTCGTTCTGCTTTTGCTTGGCCATATGCGGGGGTCCATAGGAGTACATCACTGATGAGTTCGTCCTTGCTTCTCCAAATCATTCAATATACTTGAAACCATTTAAGTGTTTGCAAATTAACGAATAGTCTTGAATAGAATTAGTTTTAAATAGAAATGCTAGAAGCCGTTTAACTGTCTTTAAATAAAACTATTATTAATATTAAACAGAATTATTAAGACCCCCCACCCTTTAAATGAGCATCTTGAATTTACAAGTCAACTATATCTATTGGTTAAGCCTCTGTTCTGTATAGGATCTCAGCTCACTCAGATAACTCTAATTTTTTAAGTTGCGTAGCTATTAAATGTAAGTTATAAAATACTTACAATATATTTGTATTTAATTGTAAAAGCAATCCATTAAATAGGACCAGGCAGTTGGTAGGACATAGAATATGTTTACTGCATCCTTGTAGAAGTGTACGACACCCCCATCATCAAAAAGGGATGTGCTTAATGTGACACTAAACTGCATCTGCTATTGAGGGCCCAATTTTGGGGATTTAGTGAGTATCTCTTCATTGTCATTACTCCCAGATCCTGTTGTAGTTCCATCTATAGATCAAATAGATCCGTTTAAAAATTATATGTATAGGATAGGAATAGGTGAAACTAAAATTATTTGCTGACAAATAAAAGTTCATTTTTTTTTAATTCATGGAATATTAAAAATATATTTATAGTTATTTTCAAGTATTTAGAACCAAATCACATTTCGGCAATAGATAAGTTGAAATACCATTAAACAACAACAACAACAACAACAAAAAAGAAACTAATAAAACCAAATAATCTCTTATTTAATCATTTGCATTCAAAGTAATGATCAGAAGCAGATTTTTACAACATAGTACATTTTGATAGAATTTATACAGACAAAAAGTAAAATATATGAATAATTAAACCTTGTTAACTACCGATAGTTCATGTAATGAGAGTGTGGAATTCAGATCTATAGACCAGGTATTGTTCAGGAGACATATATGTGATATACTCATTCAGAGTATATACTATATTTCATATGTATATGGCCCTTACACTATGATTGCTCAGCTCCTATTTCTCCACTTTTCCGGACACCTCGTGTGGCTTTTTCTTTCACCTTTTTCGTGTCGCCAGATTTGCTCTTATTCTTTGTCTTTGTTTTCATCCCCAGTTGTTCTAAGTTCTCTATTGGAATAATGAATGACAACGCAGACACAATTCCATGTGCACATATAAACTTTATTTCTTAGCGAAAACAATTCGGTCACCTGTCCTACTAAACCGAGAGTTAGACCGGTCAGTTCGAGAATGTCTCACTGATTAACAACTTCCTAACCTTAGAACTTGATTTAAATACTACACTCCATGTCAAAAATTAGTCTAACCAATCTATTACATAACACACACACACACACACGTCCAGCTATTAGCCCGGATTTACCTGACTCTCTCTTTCTCTCTCTCTCTCTCTCACACATCTATCGCTCCCAGCAGCACTTCTAAACTGCATCCTGTGTCCGTGCAGAGCTGTTTTAGATAAGTTCTTACTGGCCGAACAACACTGGCGCGTTCATGCGATGGGGTTCATTGGAGAAATTACTTTTGAGTTCGTCCTTGCTTCTACATGTTTCGTTCGTCTTACTTAGATGATTTTAGAGATGGGGTGTAAGTGGCAGTACCATGATATATATATATATATATATATATATATATATATATATGAGACATTCACTTCATTTTGCTCAATGCATTGTTTCTATTCAACTAAGTGACTTGTATTCCAAATTGTGTTGCTATCAATTTAAAAATTAGCGAGGTAATTACTTTATTTCTATGAGTATTTTAATGCTGTCGTTTTTATAAATCTTTGCTTCCAATGAATTGCTTATGTTTTGTCCCGAAAAAATAATAACTTAGAAATATTGCATCATCAAAATATAATAATATTTGTGTGTGTTGTAGTATCTTTTTGTTTAATTAATTTTGCTACTTTCCTTCTGTTTAGTTTTTTAAATAAACATTCCAGGTAAACAGTGGAATCTCCATCCAACTTAGCACTCTAAAAATAAAAACAGAAAAAAATTACAATATTTCACTTTCTTTACAGTAACTCGGTGAAGAGAGTGTATAATTGTAAGTTTGTATATATATATATATATATATATATATATATAAACAATACGTTGTTGGTTCAAAAGTAAATGTAATAGCGCGATGGGAGTTCGAAATCTCTTACTCTGCTGTCGAAGTCCAACACCTTAGCGACTACGCCACAGGGTCAACCTCTTTTGCCAAAGGATGGATCGTGATTAGATGCATACTTCATAAGTCGATTATTTTATGTAGGTATATCGTCTTTACTAAATGGTTAACTAAAAAGTTCTCAGTGCAATTTTCTTTGAAGTCTAGATACTGAATACAAAACTGAAAACAGCTTTTCGTTCGACTGTAAAATTACAAAATCACTGCAAAAGTTTAAAATATTTTTCAAAACATCATATATTTTTTAAATTTCGTTCAAAACGTCATATTTGTTTATGTTATCCTCCAAAACATAGTTTTAATGTTATCCAAAACATTTCATGTTAATAAAGTAAAAGTAAAGTTGGCGACCGTAGTCGAGGGCGAGAAGAAGGCTCCCTTTTCAATAGCTACTAAACCAAGGTGTAGGGGAGGGCGCTACTCCTTTCCTTGGATTGCTCTACTTTACCCTTGATTCGTACCTTATATTGCTAAGTGTTAAGCAAGGAGGTATCAAGTACCATTTTTAAAGTCTTTGGTATGACTCGACCTGGCATTGAACTCACGTCTGCCGGACCACTGGCGAACACTCTACCCATTAGGCCAATGGGTCGGCTTTTATATTTATAGTCCCTCCTAAAATATTGCAAATAAGGATGATATCCTCTAAAACATTACATATAATTATTTATCCGACACATCTCATTTGACTATATTTTATAAAACCTTGCATATGATATCTTTCAAAATACCATATTTTTTAATGCCTTTCAAAACCTGTCATGTGTATAGAACCTTCCAAAACAATGTATATGTGGATGATGTATCCTTAAACATCATATATGATCATATTTTCTAAAACATCACGTATGATATAATGTCTTCCAAAATATCACGTCATTTTAATGCCTTTCAAAACTTCTCGTGTTTAGAGAACCTTCCAAAAATGCATATGTTGATGGTGTCTTCTTAAACATCATATACGATATGCCTTAAAATCTTCTTATACTCTTATAGTATGTATTAAAACAGCGTATATGATGATAATGTTTTCCAAAATAATAGGTGATCTTGATGCCTTCCAACACATCACATATGTTTACAATAATTTGCTGTAGTGTGCCTATTTTTTTTTTTCAGACCTTATCCAACGATTTTTCTCAAATCATTCAGGGATTCTCTTTCTAGTCAATAGCTTATAAATTGTGAACAACAGGTTATTGTGTTGATACAATTCAGAAAACATCAACGGTAGGAGCTAAAGAACTAATAAAATTCTTTTCAGTTTCATGAACCTAAAAAAAACATGACAATAAAAAAGCAAAACAAAAATACAAAGACAAACGTCGTGAATAAATGTCAAATATCGCAGTATTTTGGTGAGAACTGTACGTGCTAACATACAAGTGATTTACTGCAAATGTGAGACCTTCATTCACGTGTGGTGAGATCATATTAACAATGGAATTGGAGGGATCGTCCAACATTAATGGATATTCAGAACACCTGAGAAAGCACGCCAACGATAAGGAGTAGTGAAGGTCAAATATGGGTGAAGTTCAATACTGCTTCAACGAGCTGTCATACCGACAAGAGGGGGTCGAGTTCAACTCCATATGAGATGCCATTAAAAACAGATGTGCATATAAAGGCCTATCGGTGATATATCGATATATCGGTGACTGAAAATAGCCAGCAGTTTTCTCGCATTCCATGAGGCTGAATCGGCTTTGGGGAAGCACTGAACAAATGGCGTCCTGTGATTGCTCGTCTAGTTATTTTACAGTTGATCTTCCTTTGTAGTGTGAGCGATCTCGGATGAGCCTTTGAAATTACTTAGTAAAACCGCTGAGATTTGTGATTCACTCTTCAGCTTCCGACATTCTGTTTCTAACAAGTTCAAGTATATTACGCGTCAACATTCAGTAATACTTCAAAATACGATAATTTTTCAATGAATACACAGAAACTAAATAATGCGCGCTTAGCGTAACAGTTATCCGTTTAAGAAAATAGGTGATTTGAGTTGTCATCCGAGACAAAATTTGATGTGTTTGACTTCATGCTAATGTCATTGGGAAGGGCATGAATAGATTCCTTTTCCCTTTTCATATGTGGATAAATAGTAGAACAGACTATGTTCCTTAGCCTTGGTAAGGCAACCAGTCAAAGAGAAGGAAAATTCTGAATTCAGACTTATGGTACACTGGAGAAAAATGGCCTCGGGTCACACTCTTTCCTTGACGAAGTGGGAGAGTAAATTCAAACTAAACAATAATTCCAGTCGCTCCATTTGATGAAAAACAATGAGAAAATCGAAGCTTAGAAAATGAACTACTTTATATATATATATATATATATATATATATATATATATATTGAGAGACAGACAGAAAGACAGACAGAGACATAGACACAGAGAGAGGTTTTGGGGAGGACTATCCACATTTTTTGGATTCGCTGATAACAGAAGAATTGTGCACCAGTATTTCACAGATTCTCAGAATAACACACCTCAAAAATTTTCTTCTCCGAGATCAGTTGTACAGCCTTCTTATATTATTCATAGTTGAATATAAAGTGTGTGAAAAAAGGGTCGAAACCAAAAGTCTAATTTTTTAAAAATTTGCAATTAAGATGAAGATGCGTAAAAATATCCAGACATGAAAACTACTGTTCACCCTGCTGGCCTGAATTAAAATACTTTGACTGCATCTGCTACCGAGAAGTTCGACCCTGCCTGCCACAAAAATGGGAGTTCTGTGTATAAAAGTAAACAGCATCTGATAAAGAGGTTTTATTTCTGGAGATTTGGGGAGAGAGGAATATCCCTCATTGTTATTACTTCCAAGTTCATTGTGACCCAGAGTTGTAGAATCTGTTCAAGTCCCGTTAATGTCTTAAAAAGATATGTTTAAACATTATTCCAATTCGAAATAAATACTAATGCCATATCTCCGTAAATAATTTTATTGAGAATAGATGACTCTATAATTGTTTCTAAAGGATTATTATAAGTTGTTTGAAACCATAAAACTGTGTGCATATAAATAACTATTACTAAACTGGGCCATTGGCCTAATGAGTAGAGTGTTCGCCAATGGTCCCAGATCGAGTCATACCAAAGACTTTTAAAATGGTACATGATGCCACCTGGCTTAATACTCAGCATCACAAGGTAAGGATCAAGGGTAAAGTGGAGCAATCCAGGGAGAGGGATAGCGCCTTCCCCTACACATCGGTGCAGTAGCTATTGAAAAGGGAGCCTTTGGGTCACCCTCGATTAAGGTCGCCAACTCTACTTTATATAATGATTAGTATTCGATAGGAATATAAAAAACATAAAACTATGTGCAAATTATTTGTTTTAGATAGAAATACCTTATATCATAAAATAGTGGGCAAAAATCTCTTAAGAAACATCTAAGTAATATATATATAAAACATGCGGGGCCCTGATAGATAATCAAAAATAAACTCATAAGCTACGTTATCTTATGGACTCTTGCACATGCATATGTTGGCCGACTTACTACATCAGCTCTGTGACGACTTTGGATTGCAACCTAGAAGATCCGAAGGTCGTTCAGAATGGATAGCGAGAGAGTGAAGAAACTTTGAACAGTTAGCATGACTTGATTATGATATAATCCTATTTACCAACCCCTCCACTCGGGCAGGATATGACACAAGGTCAATTTTTTAGCGGAGTTTAACAGGTTTGAATTCAGAGTTTTCCTTCTCCGAGACTAGTTGCCTCACCAAGGCTGAAGAACCTAGTCTGTCCTACTATTTACCCATAGCTGGAGGGAGAATAATTGGATTCATACCTTTCCCGAGGATATTAGTGCTATGTGAAATGCAATCAGTCTCGCTCAGGATTTGAACTCGTTTCACCGTATCCATTTCCTACGATGATAACCATTACACCACGTTACATTATAATATAATGAACGCAATTCCCTAATCTCTATGCATAAAATAACCATAGATTAGTCAAGGTGTCATAAAACCCAGTCAAGCAAAACTTTGGCCAGTCAGCTGGGGCTGCAGAATACATTGACTGTATCTCTTCAGAGAGGTAAGACTGCCCCAATAAGTGTCCTTGATATGACACTAAACAATCTGATAGTAAGGTTCCAGTAATGCTGAAGGTTTGATGAATGACGAGTCCTCCTTTATTGCCATCGTCCCAAGGTCCACCCTGGCTTTGAGTGGTAACACCTGAAAGATTACTATCTATGGGTCAAATAGAAAAAAAATGTGTATTTATACTAAACTGAATTGTTTGAAATAGACTTGTTTATATGGATAGAAATAGATATGGCATTAAATAACCTACAATAGTTGATATGCCATAAAATCAAATCAAACCAAACCAATCAATCAATCAAAACCGCTGTGTAAATATCTCGGTACTTTTATTCAACAGTCTCGATAGATTTTCATCTGCAAGCGTGGGCAATAAACAAGATTGTATAAGTACAGCAACCACCATACACACGACCTGACTTTGTACACTTTAGTTTTGTTTTCTAAACTGCAAATTCTTCTCAGTGGACGGAATTGATTATGTGGAGGTATTTTATAGAGTGGCAACACGCAATATCAAAGGAAGAATCCCACTAAAGGAAAAAAATTAATTGAATTGTAAGATTGTTTAGAAAAAAAAATTGTCGTTCTTTTTATCTCCCAACAGCATTTCACTGGCTTTTAATTCGTTTTTCCTTGTCCTTGACCAGTTGCCCCAGTAAGGCTGTGTCTTCCCTACAATAAACAATAGCTGAGTAGTGGTGTATGAGAGAAGGAATCATGCTTTCTAAAGAGTATTTTCACGAAAGGATACATAAAAAAACCTTGTTCAGGATTTGATCTCGAATCCACGAGTCCATTTCATGGAACGATAACTCTTATACCCCAAACGCTTTCATACATGCATAATACACTTAGGTCTTCAAACATGCTAATTGTTTGGTTTGAGATGGTTTCTCTGTTTAACGGCATAACAACCTTTGTGTGTTATTCAATGCCAAAACATCCTTTTTGAAGTATAGTTGTGGTACTGTTTAACTCATAACTGAAAAATCCAAGGTTTCATAGGTTTCCTAAGCGTATTAGTCTGAAATTGAATGTAATGTCGCGACTGGAGTTTGAACTTGCTTACTACAATGTTGCAGTCCAGCAGGGCAGCCACTACACCACGTCGATTCCCCACAAGCTCATGGAAAAACGCATCGAGAAGGCATCACGTAACAGGGTATAAAAAATGTGTACGTCATTGTATATACTATTTTTTCTTTTTTTACGTACCATAATATTCCTATCGTTGTGTGATGGCTAACGAGTACTTTGGTAATCTGACCTTTTGGTGCTCTTCTAGTTTGATTTTGGTTTAAACAGAGATAATCAGAACGCTGTTTTGAAATCTATTTTAGTGATAGGAAAAATCCAGTTTAGTCTTACCTGTTGTTTATCGGGGCTGTTCTCATAGCGTAGTTTGGAAATCCTTTTTGGTGTAGTGACTAACGTGCTGGGCTACGACATCGTAGTTATTGAGTTCGAACTAATAGCGCGCTATATAGTTCAGTTTCTGACAAATTTCCTTTGGAAAGGTAAGAACACCTTTATCTTCCTCAGCTATGACGTAATTAGTGCCACTGCTCTCCTTCAAAATGAATGTTTTTGGATTAAATAACCCAAGAAAGTTCATATGATATTAAACAAAAACAAACAACAACCAAGCTTAAACCTGCAGACAAGTCGGCTGGAGCTGTAGAATACACCAACTCCAATTCTGCAATGATGGAAAACCCTCCCCTAACGAGAGTCCTGGATATGACACTAAACCATCTAAATGTAAGGTTCAAGCCCTAGAGTATTGGGATATATTGAGTAAACCTTAATTACCATTGCTCCCAGGTTCACTTTGAACTAGAGAGGTTGTACCTATAAGTGTCCTATATATAAAGAGAATAATTAGATTCATATATTTCTCTTATAAATCAGCGTTATTCTAAATGCAATCAACCTCGTTCAGGACTTGAAATCAAGTATCTGAGTTCATTTTCTATGACGATATCTATAACGTAATAAACGCATCCAGTACTTTTTCCAGCTTAAAAGATGAGCAGTCAGTTCTTAACAAGATCAGTATTTTTCTTTCTTTGTCTGCTTCCCAATCTCTCTCACTCACTCTCACACATAAGCACATGCATAGAAACATATTCCATGATCGCAAACATTGTGAGGCCAGGCTGTATGCTGCCTCTATCATTGTTTTCAATATCCTTTGGCATGATGTTGAAACAGTATATAGGGGAGATGGATAACAATGACTAAGCATCCATCTGCAATGCCAATCTGTTCAACCTGAAGCGACTCCAGTTTCACAACAAAGATTCAACAGGCCAATGCAGCTGGTTAGAACTCCTGTTTGCAGATGACGCGGTTCTGGTAATTCGCTCTGGTCACAAAATTCCTTGGTTAAAAATAAAACCTAAACAGAATTGTCCCCCATCTTCCGTTTCCAAATGTACCGTTATGATAAGAAACATAATTGATTGATAGGTTTTAACGGCAAATCAACCTGTCTTGGGCTATTTTATACCTAAAATTTAGGGAATCATATGCATTGTATGTTCATGTTTACTTTTAATTGTTTCCAAAGAGATTTTTTCGCCCAGTTCAATCGAATGCGAATAATTTGCAGACAGATTTATTTCACCCTAAGATTGGACCCTAGTAGGTACTACCCTGCCCGGTTGGAGTAGAACTTGGAGTAATGGTAATGAAGTGCTTACATTCCCCAGATCCCTAGAACTGAAGCCTCACCATCAAATGCAGTTCTCTCCAAAGACACCGCTTTTTGAATAGTTTTAACCCTCTGGAGGGGGAGATAGGCAATGTATTTATTTTGCCTATAAGGATCATGATATCTGAAGATTTACCAAAACAGCGCTTACAATCATAGTTAACGTGGATTTTATTTTCTTTCATAATGACAGGATTTACGAAGCTTTATCTAAAAATTTATAAACTTACTGATGTTGACTTTATGAGTCAAATAGATCTCTTTAAAAAAATTTCGTGCTGGATAGAACCTCGGCAAATAAAAAACTCCTTAAAAGGTAAATATGAACGTACAATGAACGTAATTTATAAACCTCTAGGCATAAAAAACAAACTTAGACTGGTTGAGATGCTGTTAAAATCAATCTAATTCATTCGAAAGAAGAAAATTTGCATTTGAAATTTGAAGTCTTCTCCTGTTCACAGATTCTCTTAAGTATCCTTTAATTTATTAAGTCCGAATCATTGAAAACATCATATAAGTTTAAAATGTCTTCAAAGGCAAAATACTTTTTTTGTCTTTATAATGATATCCATACTCATTGCTGAAATCATGTAAAAGGCATGAATATATATCTTCTTGCCCACCCAGTTTTTGGTTAATAGAAAGGAAAACTCAGCTCTTAAATTTGGTACGGTAACCAGAAGAAGGATATTTTTATAGTATATGTGTTTTTTCTATGACAATTCCTTCATTCAAATCTATCAGTAAGGGAAATTTTAGTTCAGGTTATCTCTTGTGACTAAATAGGTTTCGGTATTTGAAATATTTTGAATATATAGTCGGCACAAAGTTATGGGTTTCAATCAAATGAAAAAAACAACAGAAGATTATTTTTAGAATTGTGTCATCTCCACAGACATGAAAAATAAAAAAAAACCCGAGCTATAGAAATTTTCTGAATTTATATATATATATATATATATATATATATATGTTGCGATCCGTGTCTGACTTTCTATCCACAACTACGATTACGAAAGGACAGAGAAATCAAGCAACCCTTTCCTGTTGGAGATGTAGATTTTCTTTTCACTTACGGCAACATGTTCTAATAATTTCTAACAATCATTCAATAAGTGTCTAAATCGAGCTCACAGTACTAAACGTTTTAAAGTTCCCCCTTATCAAAATCCTATTTCTCCATCGTAAAGCTGCTGTTAAGATATGCTTAACTTAAAAAGGAACAATCACCCGTCGGTAATTTTCATGAAGAAATCATACTCTAAACTAGTCAAGGCAACTGAAACGAAAATCTAACATGTTAATTGATAAACAAACAAAAACAGATTCATTATCATCAAAATATGTTAATGTTTAACTGTAATCATTTATTTTCAAAGAGTTCCTTTTCTATTATTTTGAATCTCATATTTTAAAAGTGCTGAATGTCCTTGTGGTACAATTTACAAAAACACGTTAACACTGATTCACTCACCCGATGGTGGCATCAACTTCTTTAACATTCTCGCTGGAGTCTTTCAAGGAGAAACATTTGCACAATATCTATTTAAAATCTGCCTAGATTAGGTACTATGAACTTTACTAGATCTAACAAAAGAACATAGTTTCATATTAAAACAATAAGAAGCAGCTTATATTTCGCAGAGACAATAAAGGTGCAGATAACGCAGATGATCTAGTTCTTCTTTCAAATTCACTTGCCCAAGCCGAATCCTTGCTGCATAATATTGAGCAAGGGGCGTTGCTCTATATGAGAACGCAAATAAAACAGAAAATGTATTTTAAACAAGATGGAGTCATCTCAAATTTAAGTAGTAGACAACTGTAATTAGTTTGCTATATTGGCTAGGGCTTTAGAATACACTGTCTGCTTCTCTGCAGAAGGGTAAGACACCCCAACGAGTGTCCTGGATATGACACTAAACAATCGGACGGTGAGGTTCCAGTAATGCAAGAGCATTGGGAAATTCAGAGTACCCTTACATTGCCATTGTTCCTATGTCCACTCTGGCCCGCTGGTAACATCTGAGAGGGTCCCATCTATGGATCAAATAGAACGAAACTGTGTACTTCAGATAAACTAAATTGTTTGAAATAGAACTGTCTTGACATTTAACTTTGTGTAAACAAAAATCTATTCTTATACTAGACTGAATTGTTTGAACTTTTATCAAAATGAATTAATTCGGCGTTAAATGATCCAAAAGGGTTGATACAGCGTAAAACTAACCAACTGACCAGAAATTAGTTGACCAGTTCACATCCATCAACAGCAATATCTCATCTACGCATTGGAAAGGTATATTGACTGCTATTGACCACATGGGAAACTGATTTTTCTGATAAAATAAAGCGGGATTTCTTCCGAGCTGCAACTGTGTCGATAATACTGTATAGATATACCGACTGCGTTCGAGCGAAACGTTTGGAGAAAAAGCTAAATTTGAAATACGTAATAAGTCTGCGTGCTATTTTGAATAAATCCTAGAAGCAACGCTCAAGAAAACAGTAGATGTACACCAAATTGATTCCTATCTTACAAAACATCTAAGACGAACAAGACATTTTGGACACCACTGAGGAAGTAAAGACAACCTCATAAGCGACGTACTCTAATGGAATACTATACATGGACACACCAGTTATTGCAGATCAGAAGGAACTTTGTGCGGATATCAAATGCAGTCTAGAGAACGTGCCAGGAGCGATGGAAGATAGGGACAGATGGAGAGAGAGAGAGAGAGAGAGAGAGAGAGAGAGAGTGTCAAGAGACACCATGCTGTCAGCACGAAATGAGGAGAATGATGGTATCAAGTTGATCTATTCGAAATTAGCAATAATTTCAAAGAGTATCAGCCTTGACAAAAAAGTATGATATTAGCGAGTTTAGAGAATGCTCACATGAATTTTTTTTATTTTTGATTTAGCAGTAAATAAACTAATAACAGTCAAAATGTAAAAAAAATTGTTCTTTGATAGCTGAACATTCTGGTTCTAAAGTATATTCCTAACATTATAAAATCATCCAGATTAATGGTATATTTTTTCTAGATTGGCTGGTAGGTTGTGTTTTAGGGCATCTCACTTTTATAGGTTATTTAATGCCAAATCATCTTTAGACATGTATATCAAATATATAATTTGTATACGAATAGTTTGTAGTTAAAAATTTTTATGAGCCAGAGTTCATTTGTTTGCACACAGTTAAACGGTTTCAAATAGTAACTTACTCCGTTTTTCTTAGATGTGACACAAGGCCATATGAATGGGGCAGTCAATGAAACTAGAACTCACTAGTGAAGGTTTTCTAGTCTAGCTTGCTATTGCACCATCCGAGGCGCCTTATACGGTTTCAAGTAATTCTAATAGTTCGATTTGTACAAAAATAAATGGTTTCAAGGATTGCAACTTCATTTTTCTACACAGATAAATGGTTTCTAGTATTGCTATTTAACATAAATATTTGTATTTGCTACAGTGGAATAGTCTAAAGCATTGCTATCTAATATAATAAATTCAATTTAATATTAAACATTTGTTTGTACACAGTTAACTAGTTTCACGTATGGTTAATGATTAAACATTTCCATTTGACCCTTAGATAAGATCCTAACAGGTAACCTGGTGGTATTCCAGATTCCCCAAAGCCCCAGGGCTGCAATTTTATAATTAGTTAGTTTAGTGTCATAACAGGACACTCATGGAGGGGTTTTACCCTTCTGCAGGGATGCGGTCTTCATATTCTATAGCCCCAGCTGATTGGATTATATAGGACATGCTGAAGAAAATATGAAATAGCCCAATATTGAAGAAAAAAGTTGGAATTTATTGATAAAGTAATAAAACATAGTTTACCCTCTTTTATGGAAGCATTTATACTTTCAGGCACGTGTTCTATTAACTTTCAGCAATATCTTCATCAAAGTGCTTCCAACTTCCCTAAATGGCAGCTTCCACGTTGGATGGAGAATGTTCACTTCTTTCAAAAATGTTTAGCGTCGTATTGGTCATTAGTTTATTCGAATATAAGTAAAAGAAAAATAAAAAAAATGGCGAACTGCTAAGTGTGCTAATTCCTAGTTATTGTCTGGGGTTGTAGACATAATATTCCCATGATAATAGACATATTTTAAAAATACCAGAAAATTATGCTGAAAAAAGATTTTGTGCAATTAACATTGGATTGGTCAACTAAATTAGTTTCTTTATTTAAATGTAATATTAATCTTCATGGCTTATTTAATACTCCCATCATCGTTGCAGAAGAACAATGGTGGTACTATTTGACTTATAGCAGGGTGGTCAACTTGGTGATGTCTTTTACTCAATAATTTAATTTTTTTAAATTTTAAACCTTCATTAATATCCACCGTTGAATTACTTTTCCATTCTCTATGGTGGGTTTTAAAATACCTTGAGAGATATGTTTAGCATCTACAATTTGAAAAATAATCCATGTTTTTATATGTCCATTGCATCGTTCCAATCAATCAAAAATGGATAAATGTTTATAAAATCGAAAATAATAGTTAATAGTGACATAAAAAAGTAGACTAAATCAGTTTGGAATATACAAAACGATTTTCTCCCTATATATGTCATAGATAAGCACGGGACACTTTCAGTTATCTTATGTAAAAGTGTACATGGATTCAGTCCCTTTAGTAGACATTTAAAAAGCGTTGTTTAGTTTAGCTTAAAATCAGAACATGAGACATTGAGAATAGAACTCAATACCCATTGCCATAACAATCATCAAAACGTCTTATTGCTTGTTACATTCCGCTAAAAGCTTAACACTATGTTAATATACATGGGATTGCAAAGATAAATGTGTAAATGTCCCATTGTTAAAAAGAGAATTGTAAAACGTGTACAAAGGTATTCAATAAGTCTCAGGAGTTGCAAATTGTGTTTCAAAGGGAAAATCATTACTTTTCCTTTAATAAGATTAAATCCCTATTTTAAGAGATCAGTTGATTAGCAAGGGTAGGCACAAGAACAAATACTCACTTGGTCGAATAGCGCCCTTCTGAGAGAAAAATAGGTGGACGTGTAGCAGAAAGAACTATATTTACAGCAAATCGCTTTAAATAGACGTAAAAATACGTTGGAATATGAATACTTTTGTAGATGCTAAATGTGACAATTACTGACTGTTACTTATTAATGGAATTGTGTGTTTGTTACTGTTCTTGCTTACTTGGTAAAGAAAAATAATTATCTACAAAAACATCAAATGGTCAATTCATGTTGTGAAACTGATAATTATGTTAAAGATCAGATCGTTTTTAAAGTTTTAAAAGCGGTTTTAATAATCGACTTATATATATATATATATATATATATATATATATATATATATATATATATGAAGTTGATTATTTTTATAGCATTAATATTGATGTGTAATACCGTAAATGTCTAAATTAAGGTAAAACGTATTCCCCGGAATAACGGTAACATTGGAAATTTTCCGGGTTTCACAAAAGAATTATGAGAAATTCCCTTGTTATGTTAAAACGAGATATTAGGGATTTCTCGCAACGTAGAAATAGAATTTTATGTTACATAAAAATGTGATTATTGAAATCAAACAATTATTTAATGATGGATCGAATGATGTTGTCATCTTTTTGAGAATACCATTTTTTTTCCTGAGAAGCCGACTGGTTTTTATACAAGAGTTTTTATAGAACTCTTCAATTGCGATTAGTTCTGTTCTTAAAGAGTTCTGAATTAAGGTATGCTTAGATATATGCATATATTAAACTGATATTATATCAAATTGTGAAAGAGTAGGATCAATTGTATGTACTTAATTTTACATTAATCGTTGCCTAACATTCAGAAATATTTAGATATAAACAATTCAATATATAAAAAACATGAAATATCCGATGTTTTAAAAGTGTGTAAATAAGATGGTTAACTAAATATTTGATAGTTTCTGAATTTCTTATCATTGCCAATAATTTTCTATGCTGAATTAAAAGTTGCGGCAATACTAATCTTTCTTGCAAATAACTGTATTCTATTATCGAAAATTGTCGCCACCCACTATTGCTAATCATTATTCCTCAAGCAACACGCCAAATATAAAAATATCACCCGTAGGAGTCAGTGATTACCAAGTGACACGTCAAATTATCATTCATCGTGTCCACCAAAACATATGCACAATTCATAAGCCCATAATTTTGTAGCTTCTTTTCATTTTCAGACAAAAGTTGTCTTTAGAACTGGATAATGACAGACGTAGATTTGAAAAACGGAAATAGGTACGGAAGTCCTTATGGAAATGTGGTTATGTAAATGATATTGAAATACATAAATAAATACAGACACCCAATCGTTTATTTGAACTTCGTAGGGCCAGATAGTTTTCGGAATTTGAAATATTTGTAATTTAGAGTCGGCAAATCCGTATAAGGCATCAGTTTGCAATTCAAGGTTATTTCCCTAAAACTAAGGTTCATTTGGTCATTAAACTTTTTTTTGTAAAGCATATATAAGTAATTAATTCAGCTCAGGTACTATCGAATCTCTGCCTACTCAACCTCTTTGTCTCGATTTGAATGCAATACAAGGTAAATTTTTAAGAAAATTCAATAGATTGATTTAAACAGCATGCCAACTCATCAAGGTTTGTTATATACCAAGAGGTTTAGGAATAGCGTTCATTGTATGTTCATATTCACATCTTCTTGGGAATTCTTTCTTAATATTGTTTTACACAATGTCTTATCGGATACGAATAAATTTAAACATCTATTTGACACATAAATTGGATCCAAATATGTACTATCACTCCGGGTCAGAGTGTACCAAGAAGTAATGGCATTGAAAAGGTACTCGACACTCTTCAAAACTAGACCCTCACCATCAGATGCAGTTTAGTGTCATTTGAAGGATTCCTCTCTTTTGGGGGGAGGTCTTACCCATCTGTAGGGGATACAGTTGGCGTATTCTTAGTCGCGTAGAGAATACTTTTTTTTAAACATAGTACAACTGGTTTGGATTCAGAGTTTTTCTCTTAGGTTGTCAGTCCAAGGTTAAAGAGACAACTCTGCCCTACTATTTATCCATTGATGGGGTAAAATAGATTCATACCTTTCCAAAGAGTATTAGGGGATGTCCTCGTGGTGTAATGGTTAAAGCGATGGACTGCGGAATCGTAGTAAGCGAGTTCGTACTCCAGTTGCGCTATTACGTTCACTTTCGGGCAAATACCTTTGGAAAGATTTGAACCCCTTTATCCTCCCAACTATGAGTTAAATAGTACCACTACTGTTCTTCTCGGAGAATGGCTTTGCCATTAAACAAAGAAACCAAACCAAACCAAACCAAAGAGTATTAGCAAGATGTGACATGTAAACAGCTTCGATCAAGATTTGAACTCGGGTCATCGAGACCATTTTTACGACAGTAATTATTATGCCCCTAGCGCCTCCTTTTAATGTTGATTTGGTGTTGTTGTTTAAATAAAAAAGTTGGTTTTAATTTGTGATGCCTTTAGATAGGAAGTGGAGAGGTTTTTTGCTGGGTAATCAATTAAAAAAATGATCATACACTAATTTTGTGCCTCTGGTTTAAAAAAATGTGTTGCTGTTTTTTTTTCTTTTTAGATATCCTGTAATTTTTATGATATAGAAATGTGAGTCCAGTGTATCACTTGGTAACTTTTCGTCTTGTCACTGGAGGTTAGAATACACTGAATGCATCCCTTGCAGACCCCCACCAAAATGTTATGTCCCTACGCAACATATGATGGTTAGGCTTCTGGTCTGGAGATCTAGGAATTCTTGATTACCCTTCATTGCCATTACTAACAGAGGCACTCTGACTCAGGTATAGATTAGAATGTTTAAAAATTGCTCGCTTAAAGATTGTTTGTATTCAATAAGACCGTGTGAAAAAAAAACTCCTATGAAACCGCTATACAAAATATACCAATATAAATTCACAATGAATGCGATTCCTTAATATATTAGCATAAAATAACCCTAGACGAGCTGACCTGCTATTAAAATCCATTTACAAATCTGGCAACTTTTAATGTTAAACTTGAAATCAGAAATTCGACAAATTTCTTCCACCCTAAGAATATATCTAAAAAAAAAAAAAAAAAAGAACAGAAAAGGTTAAAAAAGCAAAAAAATTAAAATAAATAAATAAAAGCAGTGCTTGATTGTAACATGCTAGTAAGCGAGTTCGAATTTCAATCACGCTATAATATTCACTTTCCCATTAATACATTTGGGACAAATATCATCATCATCATGTCGTGCCGCTAGCACGGATATCCCTCACCCTCTCTCGCTACTTCTCCCTATCACTCATCGCTTCTGGCAGGTCTTCAGGGCTACATCCCGTATCCTCACATAGCTGCTGTATGTATGTTCGAGCTGGTCGTCCTGCTTTTGCTTGGTCATATGCAGGGGTCCATAGGAGTACAACACTGATGAGTTCGTCCTTGCTTCTCCAGCAGTGTCCCGCGTGTCTAGTTCGTCTAACTTGTATAGTTTTCGTGACGGGAGGCAGGTGGCCGTATAGTTGGTGCCTTGTTGGGTGTTGCCGCCAGGACTTGTTCAATATTGCTCACAACATTCTTGTGTAATTGCCATCTAGCTTATTCTTCAGCCGTTTAGTTAGCGTCCAAATAGTGCATCCATATAACAGTATCGATACGACCGCTGCCTGGAAGAAACAGCGTTTCATTTTATCGGTCAGGTCTGATATCCTGATGATCGAGAGCCTATCGATAGTTGTCCATGTTTTCGTTAGTTGTGTGTCGATGAAAGCCCTCTTATTCTTCGAGCTGTGGGTTAAATATTATCAAATATGTTCTTTGATGAAGTAGGTTTGGACACTAAAGTTGATATAACATTAAGAAAAAAAGAACGAGTCTTTAAGATTAATCGCTTATCCAAAGAACTCAGTTGCCCTACTTATTATCCATAGCTTTGGAGAGAACAATTGATTTCATTTCTTTCCCAAGAGTATCAGCACTATATGAAATCCAAACAGCTTCGTCCAGATTAGACCTGGGTCCATTTCATATGATGATAACCGTTACACTACAAGCGCCTCCCCACAGCTCCTTTAACTAAAATCTTTATACATACGTATTCGAAAGAAACGATAAAATTCCGAACGTTTCTGCTTTTCCGGTCTTAAAATCTGATTGCTTTCTTTTCTTGGCTTCGAATGTACCATCGCCTATACCTTATCCTGTGGGATGAGCCCTTATTCATCTCATTCTTTTAAATGGATCGCCGTTATATCACCCAGTAGATTATTATTTTATGATTTTCCGTAGATGAACATTGAATTCTGTGGTAGGAAAAATACCAGAATATTGTACGGATGTTCATAACACGTGCGATTGATGTGGTCTATGCCAGTTCTTATTTACGTCACGTCATCTTTAACCGAATATGGACGAGCCTGTCGGGAAAATATAACAGTTTTGGTGGCTATCTATCTATCTATCTATCTATCTATCTATCTATCTATCTATCTATCTATCTATCTGCCTTCTCGCGTCATTCAGATCTATCTATCCATCTATCACAGTCTGAGATACATTGAAAGATAGAAACAGACTGACATAAATAGATTAATAGAAACAATGTCAGTATCTTTTTTTCATGTCAGTTTGCTTTTTTATCTATCTATCTATCTACCTATCTATCTATCTATCTCCTTTTATGGTGTCATAATGTCACAAGTGTATAGAATACACGGATGAAATTCACCATACTGGAAATAATGAATTGCTAAATTATCTTGTACACCATTACTTGGTGAAATAGCTCACACTCATTCTCTCTCTGTCTCCCTCATATATATATATATATATATACACACATATTTATATTGGTTGAATTTAAAAGAAATATACCGATTTATGAAGAAACAGACTTTCCCGACGCACAGGTTGATTGGTTATTTGATTAAGTTTTATAGCATATCAACCCTTGTAGATTTTATAATGTCAAATCCATTTCTTGTTATATCGTAGCCCGCTTGTAAAAAGTAATGAATACATGCAAGAGACAATAATGGGAATCAACTATAAATTTATTATTTATCGAGTAAAATGTGTCCACGATCATAGTCTCTTCAGACTAGTTCACTGTGTCAGTGGGGGGTGTTTTTATCTCTCCACAAAATTATATGAATGTATACATATGTGTGTATGGGATTTGTAAACGCATAGTTTGTAGATAACATTTTTAAATGAGCCAGAGCTCATTTATTTTGCACATAGTTAAATGGTTTCAAGTATTTCTATCCAACACTAATTATTCTATTTAATATTAATCATTCGTTTGCTTACAGTTAAAGGGTTTCAATTATTGCTATGTAACACTAACTATTCAACATTAGTCATTTGTTTGAACACGTTTAAATGGTTATACATATATGATGTATAAGTGAAGAGTTTTTGGGTAATTTTATTTAAAGAAGAGTTGAAGCAGAGCTAGCTTATTTGCCCAAAAAAGTATTGTTATTGTTTGCACACAGTCATTGATTTCAATTATTGTTACCATACACTAATAGTTCTATTTGACTCCGTTCATTCATTTACACACAGTCAAATGGTTCCAAGTATTGCTATGCAATTTCAATAATTCAGTTTTTAACCACAATTAAAGGGTTTCAAGCATTCCTATCTAACATAAATAATTATATTTAGTATAAATCATTTGTTAGCCCAAATTTAAATGGCTGCAAGGATTTAAATTTAAAACCAATAGTTTTATTTGTGCACAATTAAATGGTTTAATGAGATGCAGTCGGCGTATCATACACACCAAGCTGTGTAGAATAAAAACACTTGGAGCTTATTACTGCGAAATAAAGTTGGTTACTCGCTGAAAATTTGATGCTTCATCAGTAGATCTCCATCTACACGAAGACCCATAAATCATAACATTTTTCTTTTTTTTTCCTGGACACTTGGACTTTTCAATAACTGAGGTTGGTAAGAAAACATTTCCAACTGTTTCCTGAAAACTTTCCAAACGGTTTGCTGTGGATTCTTTTTTTCAAACCTTATCTGTCACCTATGCAAATTTCCATAAGCAATATATAATTTTCAGGAGGACAAGGAGAGGCAGAATCTTGGATTCAGAGATCACCTTTCGATGTCACCACTTTGATGGTAATTACTGGTGATCTCGGCACTACCCGGCTTAGTGTCTTAGATCAAGTATATCTTGTTACACCTAACCCACTGAAAAAATATGGTGAACTTTGTCAGCTCATCGTTTTTCTGGTTGGTGACATTTTTAGTAACTTATCTATTCATAACCGGCATAATTTGGCTAGTGTTATATATATATATATATATATATATGTAGCCAAATTGTGCCGGTTATGAATAGATAAGTTACTAAAAATGTCACCAACCAGAAAAACGATGAGCTGACAAAGTTCACCATATTTTTTCAGTGGGTTAGGTGTAACAAGATATACTTGATCTAAGACACTAAGCCGGGTAGTGCCGAGATCACCAGTAATTACCATCAAAGTGGTGACATCGAAGGTGATCTCTGAATCCAAGATTCTAACTCTCCTTTTTTCTTTTGGTGACTGCAGTTCGAGGAGACAAATTTTCATGTGAAAAGAGAACGAGAAATAAATCAAATATACAAGAATAGTCATGTTTGAAAAAGGATGAAGAAGCTGACTCGCACAGTGTCCAATTGCCATTAATTCCTGCTTCCATGACCTCCGAGAGAATAAAATATTAAGGTCTAGACGCTTTTTTCTCCACATTTGACGAGTAACTATTACCAGTGTAGCAATCATTGTTGATTACGCGATAATATATGTATATATATATATATATATATATATAGACCGGTGGTGATTCTCTTTTTTGTTATATGATCAGTGGGGTTTTTTTCTTGATAGATTGGCTTGACATTAATGTAATTTTCTATTAAAGGAACCAGGTTTGTGATAATTTTCCATTATTTTTTTAATTTGTTGTGTGAAAATGTGCTTTATTTAAAATTCTTGAACTGGATCTGGCAATTTTCAGGAGGACAAAATTTAACTGCGTGAATTGACGCTTTTAGATTGAAATATCTTTTTGCTGCCTTTATTTTGGGTCAAACGTTGTTTATTTTTTGGTCTGTTAATTAAAATAAATGGAACTCCTTCGTTATTTGAAGCCAACTGTTTCCATAAAGCAAAACGAATTCGAAGTTCATTACTTGAGGCAACACGAACACGAGCTGTGAACATAACACCCCAAAGTGGTAATTATTATCTCTTGCATTAAAAAAAAAGAGAGACGATCTGATAGGTGAAATAGTGTCAGTCTGAAAGGTTTCAATGTGAAACGTGTTTCGAAAATTCAGGACAGAGAGTCCATATTAATTTAGATACTTTCCTCATGTAGAATATATAAATTCTATCCAAAAAGCGTTACATTCTGTCTGGGGTGGATGGTATTAGCTGGTTTAGATAAATAAACCAAAACTCTCGTCGGCTCACAGACATACACAAAATGAATAACAAATCCAAGACTGCGCAGGGGCCCTCATTTGAAGTCGATTCTCGACGGTCTAAAAATTTTAACGAAGCATTTTGAGTAGTAAGGGAAAGTCTTACTCATGAGAAGACAGAGGGTACTTGACTGTCAGAGAGAATAGGTGATTGGATATAACGTGTGTTTTTAAGTAAAATCTGAGAGTATTCGACTGTCTGGGGGGGTAGGCAACTGGGAATAAATGTGTGTTTGATTAAAGTGTTTTCATTCGTCAACCCGGACAGTCAGAAAAATTAGATCACCAAAAATTGAATAGTCATGTGGGTATCAGAAGCGAACCATTAGAAATACCTCGTTGTTAGCCTATTTCTGTTTTTCTCACTCTTGATTAAAAAAAAAAAAAAAAATCAATCGTATTTGGACTTAAAGCAAAAATTCTTTGCGTTGTAGTTGGTTAGTATAACGGTACAAAAGAAATATCTTACATACGGAAAGAAGTTGAAAACCTACTTGCTTTTCAGAAAACCAAAAAACAAACGAAAATTAGTCAACCCCTTGCAGAAAAGACAGGTAAAGAGCCACTCTCCGAAAAAAAGCTTCCCTCAGCATAGCACTATTGAAGTTGTAGAATACGCCGAATTCATCTCTGAAAAGGAGTAAGACCCCACCCACAATGGGTGTCCTGGATGGTGAGGCTCCAGTCCTGGAGTGAAGAGAATATGAAGTACGCCTTCATACTATTACTTCTATGTCCACTCTGATCCAAGTTAGATTCCTATGGGTCAAATCAATATGTTTAACTAATCAAATATGTGCAAACAAATGACTGATGTTAAACTTAATTGCTAGTGTTACTTGAAACTATTTTACCATGTGAAAACAGATGATTAAAACATAACAGAATTATTCGTGTTAGCAATACTTGAAACTATTTAACTGTGTACAAACAAATGAGCTCTCACATGTTTAAGATGTTGTCTACAAACTATTCGTTTAAAAATTATATATATATATATGTGTGTGTGTGTGTGTGTGTGTGTGTGTGAGTGTGTGTGTGTTTTAGTATGAATAAGAACCAACAAGAAAACAACCAACCAACATATCAGTCCGAAGTGACGATCCATCACACACTACTCTGATCATTTGTCCTCGCGGCTACTGAAGTAGTATTTTACTAAAGTTTTTGCTTGGATGTAGCCCCAGGCCATGTAAATGGAGCACCTAATGAGACTCGAACTCACTCGCAAAGGTTTGCTAGTCTAGCTTCGTAAACATTATTCCGCCCGAGGCACCCGCACGGCTACTGAAATGCGGAACTAATACGGTACCCACACAAAATTCATCGTATTTCGGTTACCATTTTTTAATATTTAGGTTTATTAACATGTGATGCGGAGAACAGTACAAAAGGAATCATTTGAGAAAATAGTACATCTCATAAGACATCACTCATTATTTTGGGAATAAAAGCAAAGAAAGCATTAGAATTCATCTATATATATGTTCTGACAGATATTAAAAAAATGGTTAGTTGAAGACACTTGAATATACTAGTTCACAAGAGCATTTTTTCGCCTCTTCTGTTTACATATAAACACGTTTAAAACTTGAAAAAAACTTTCCTCCTGACTATGATCGAAGCACGAAACTGGTTGAGTACAATAAAAAAAATAAATAACTCAAAATAGATATTCATATTTACTCAATCACTTATATATATATATATATATATATATATATATATATATAATTTGTTGGCGACTTTAGTCAAGGGTGACCCAAAGGCTCCCTTTTCAATAGCTACTACACCGAGGTGTAGGGGAGAGTGCTACTCCATTCCCTGGATTAATTTACTTTACCCTTGATCCATACATTATAATGCTGAATGTTAAGCAAGGCGGCATCAAGTAACATTTTTAAAGTCTTTGGTATGACTCGACCTGGAATTGAACCCCGGTCTCCTGGACCATTGGCGAACACTCTACTCATTAGGCCAATCTCCCGACCAGCTAGAACCTATATACAGCAGCTCTATGCTGATACGAGATGTAATCCTGAAGACCTGCCGGGGGCAATGAATGATAGGGAGGGGTGGCGAGAAAGGGTCATGGATATCCGACGTGATGATGATGATATATAATTTATAAACCGTTTAAAGATTTTTCTGGAGTCTCTCTAAGAACTCTCCTACGCTGTATTTTAATTTTTTGAAAACTTTAGCACCATTGAAGCCCAGTTTTAAATAATGTGAACATCTCAATACTTGTGTCGACTATTATAACATCAAAAACTAAGATGCAGTTCAGTGGTACTTACATATATGAATTCCGTTCCTGTGACACACAATCATTCATTGTTTTTGCGGACGTACTTGGTATTTAATAATTCTTTTCTTCATCCATCAATTTTATCTGATGATTACATCTTAGTTGATACATGAAACTTTTAGTTAGGAAACCAATATAAAAAGTGATGAGATCTTAATTTTCCGCTTTTTTTCCCTTAATGCATCAATTAGATCGGAAATTCTGAGTAAATATTGTCAGTTTATGACTATAGTTCTCATCACTCGTGTCCACATATTTTCTTGAATAATTTGTCATTTGTAGCTTGCCAACATAGAAAACTTTTAATCTTTCTATTCTACTAAAGTGCTTGTATTTCATATACATACACATGTATAAACAGGCGCGCGCTTACAAACATAAGCACCCAACCTCACACGCACACATATTTCTAAACAACTACGTATGCTTCAATATATGTTAATACATGAGTTTTTACACAACATGCATTCACGCACACACGTGTGTTTTCATGCATTATATATAAAGGGTGGCTCTCAGAGTGTAACGTTTATCGTCAAAAGAAATGTACGAGGTTACCCGGGTTCAAATCCTGAGTGAGGCTGTTTGTATTTCACACATTTGGGAACAAAATGCATCCAACTATTTTCCCTTCAGTTAAGGGTGAATAGTAAGACCGATTGCACTGTTTAATCTTGATATGGTAACCGATCTAGGTGAAGAAGAATTCTGGAATCAAGCCTGTTAAAATTGGTATTGTGTCGCATCCTGTCTGTACGAAAGGGTTATATATATATATATATATATACTGAACTTTCAAATCATTACGGAAATTTAAAAAAAATCCGCCATTGTAGACACAGAAACATACACATATACTGTCACTCCCTCTCCCTCACGCGCGTTCACACACACACACACACACACACACACACACACACACACACACACACACACACACACACACACACACACACTCTCTCTCTCTCTCTCTCTCTTTCTCTCTCTCTCTCTCTCACATACTTGTTATTATGTAGTAGATAAAGTATTATCGTATCGCCCTCATTCATTATTTTAGTGAAATAACATAGGTAATATTTTGAATATTAATATTATTTCTTTAAAATAATTCATTAAATCTTTTCAATTTGGGATATTTCGATTCTTAAAGGGTTAGTAATATCTTATTGCAATATATTTTCATGCCAATTATTGTTAGAACCTATGTTTTGATAATAGCTGCTCCCTTCCCCCCCAAAAAAAAAATTATTTCTTACGTTAAGATCGTTGCCTTTATGTTCTTACCTGGACTTTAAAATACTAAAAGTGAACAGTCAAGAAATATTCATTATCTGTAGCCTTTCTTTAAAAAATCTTCAGTCGACTATACAGGACAAAAAATATATATATTTTAAACCATTATCTATTAAGTTTATCATGATGAATACTTACGTAAATTATATGATACGATTTATATGTCTATAAGTGTAGGAAAATAATTCATATTTGTTGCAAACTCATTTTGTCCTTAAAATTCCCATCTTGCAAGTATATTATAAGTGACTATATCTACACTTATTTTCTAAAAGGCAGAGGAAAATGCATTAGTTTTCGTTTATTTGCTTATAGCGCAGACAGACAAGTTATATAGATTTAAGTTTATTTCATCAACAGGGCGAATATAATTTATGATCTTAGATGTCGCCTTCAGATATTATTAAGATTTCCTAGGTTGTAAGCAGACAAAAAGGCTGGAGTAAATGATTTATAGAGAGACTTTATTGTTCTCAGTTATTTTGTGTGTCGTAATTGTTTTCTTATAGTTTTTCCGTTTTTTTTTTTCACCATTGAATTATTTTTTAGGAAATAAAACTCCTTGACGTCCTTCTTTTCATACTCTTATGACAAGAAATTTTAAACGAGTCTTATAAAAGAAACGACATTTTGTCTGTAGTTTGAATGTTGCATGCATACTATTACTTTTAAATTAATGGTAATCGTACATGTAGAATTTATCAATTTTGTCTACACCTGTTTTGCATGCTAGCCGAGTAGTGACTAAATACAAATAATAATATATTTTGATTGAGTTTAATGGTTGACTCGTTGGGGAAATTGATTTGTTAAGTGTGCCACGTTTGGAGAAACCTACATATTAGAAAATGTTTAATTTTTCTTTTTCTGAAACAATGGATTGGGTAGGTAGTCTGAAAACTCATCACTCCAATCAATCAATCAATCAACCAACCAATCAATCAATCATTTTTGACAGGATTTAACGCGATAGACTGAGGAAATTATTGAGTAAGCAATGCTGAACTAAACAAAAACGCCCAGAAATATTCTTTGCTCTTTTAAAGCAATTTTGAATTTCGTTAAGTTTTCTGTTAGAAAAATTACAAAATATTCAAAGTATGTACCTACTCAAACACTTCCGACACGAGTATAATGCAGCATGAGGTCAATCTTTTAACAGAGTACATCTGGTTTAAATTCAGAGTTTCATTTCTTCTAGACTGGTTACTTTACCAAGATTAAAAGGCTCAGTCGGCCCTACAATCGAAACATAGATGGTGGGTGGGCACAGACAGAATCATGCCTTTCCTGGAGGTGTTAATGTAAAGTGAAACAATAAATCTCGCCCAGGATCTGAACTCAGGTCTTTTTTTTAGATAATAGCTGTTATGCCAAGAGAATTTTTAAGTGGAGTACTGCTGGTTTGAATTAAGAGTTTTTCTTTCGACTGGACCTATGACCATAACAAATTTAAAGAACCCAGCACACCATTCTATTTACCAATTGTTTGATGGAAAGTATTCGGATTCCCACCTTTCCACTTGCGTGTTAGTGCGATGTAACATGAAAACGGCTTCAGCCAGTGACTGGAATTGTGTCGTCGAGTTCATTTCCGACGACAACGACTGCTACGGTACTAGAACTTACGATTATCATTGATATGATATGGATTTGGTCTTGCTTTTCAAAGAAAACTTTATTTTATTATATGACACCATAAAATAGGATGCAGTTAAGTTACTGCTGAATAATCATTTCAAATGAAAAAACAGGTTTCTTGCTTAAAATGAATATTATGGGTTTCTTATTTTTTTTAAACTATAGTACTCGTTCAGTACTAAAAAAATTATAGTACGGGTTTTGGTTAAAAAGAAAAGTTGATATCACGTGTTTCTTGTTTGAAGATAAAAATTTATTGTACAAATTTCTTGCTTAAAGGGAAAAAAATGATAGTGAATGTTTCTCGTTTAAGAAAATAATTGATAGTACATGTTTCTTGGTTAAAAAGAAAAATTGATAGTACATCTTTCTTGTTTGAGGAAAAGATTTGATGATACGTCTTTCTTGTTTGAAGAAATTATTTGATTATAATTGTTTTGTGTTTAAATAAATCATTTAAAAGAACGTGTTATGTGCTAAAAGAGAATAATAGATAGCACTGGTTTCTAATTTAAAGAAAAAAACAAGTGTTTCTTAGTTAAAGAGGAAAATTAGTACACGAAAAAGTAGAGAGTATACATTTCTTGATTGTACACGTTACTTGTTTAAAGAAATGAATTGACAGTAGGTAACTTTTCTTTGAAGAAGTCATTTCATAGTACGTGTTTCTTGTTTACAATTATTTGATAGTACGTGTTTCTTTTTTAATGACACTATTTTATTATACGTATCTTGTTTAAAGAAAAAATGATTGAACGCCTTTCTTGTTTAAAAGGAAGATTGATAGTATACGTTTCTTGTTTAAACAAAAAAAATTATGAGTACGTTTTCTTTGTGTGTGTGAGTAGACCATGTGTGTCACCAAATCTAAAAATAGAAAGACTCACGTGTATAATGGTTTTCAGAAACAACTTTACTGTTTTTCAGCTAAGAGCTGGGGCTGAAGACCAGCTATTTGGCGGTAAAACAATGAAGGTTTTTTTTCGATAAACAATGACATATGCAGGTCTTTTTTAATTTTTAGATTTGGTAACAAAAGCTGGCCAGAGGAAATAAAACCGTTTTTTTTTAAGAATACTAGTACGTGTCTCTTGTTTGAAAAAAGAATATTGTATTTTGAGACATCCTTTAAATTTTATGTGACAAATATATGAGTCGTCTACATTCTTAGTCAACTTGAATGTATAAGAAATCAAAATTCAACTTATTACTTTCGTGCCAGGAACTTCAACGAAAACAAGAACAGAAAAGCTAAAAAAATCTTTGGGGCTTTAAAATTGAAATGAATCGCCTTATCCAACTCTGGGATGCAATTCAACTTCTCATAAACAATGAAAAGTAAAAGAAAAACCGGACTAACAGGTCAGTAAGCAAAACTTGACTCATCAGCACGAAAATGGTGTTGATTCAACAATCAAAGGATTAGTAGACTCAACACGGCAAGGGGCAGATAATCCTGACAGCGAGACGAGAAGAGAAAACGATGTACTATAAATAAACAGCGAAGTCGGTTCAGAAGTGCATGTCAGTTTTACTTTTGGGGGGAAGGAATTTCACTTGTTTCTATTTTTGGATGCTGTCAAAAAGGCAAAAGAAAATATTTAAAAAATAATGTTTACTTCATACTAAACAGTGTCAAAGAAATTATAAAATCAATGGTTCTTGAAAGAACTCCTATGAAAAAGTAACATATTTCAAGAAAAGCTTCGTCGTGTCGAGATTCATTCAAAAGAGCTAGATAGCATAAACTACAAAGTCCCCGTGGAGTAATGGTTATCGTCGTAGGAAATGGACACGGTGACACGAGTTCAAATCCTGGACGAGACTGATTGCATTTCACATAGCACTAATACCCTTGGCGAAGGTATGAATCCAATTATTCTCCCTCCAGCTATGGGTAAATAGCAGGGCAGACTAGGTTCTTCTGCCTTGATGAGGCAACTAGTCTAGGAGAAGGAAAACTCTGAATTCAAACCTGTTAAACTTCGTCTAAAAATTGACCTTGTGTCATATCCTGCCCGAGCGGAGGGGTTGGGTAAATATGATAAACTACAAAATGATTTACAGAGACGTCTTTTTACCTTACTACTTTTCCGCTAAAGAAAACTGCACTTATTTTTTTTTTAATTCTAAATAGTCTGCGTCGGTAGTGTTGCTTTTCAGAATAAAAAAAAATGATAATCCTTTAAAACACTGGTGGATAGTTGCTTGAGAAGGAGATTTTACTGGTACTTTCTAATACGTTATGTGAGAATTGCCGAAAGGTGCTTTGTCTCACCAAAAAAGTAATGCTATCTTGCACAGTCATGTGCCATATACGAATTTACTTGCCCGATAGAAGAATGCATCCCCCATCCTAGACTATCCGTAAATTCCTATATTCGACATCCTACTTTTATCTTATCTAGACATCTCCCAAGCAATTTCTCAGACCAAAGTGCCATAAAAAATCACTTCAAGAAGAACACCCAAACTGAAATTTCAATACGGCAAATTCTTGGCAAAAACACTCGGATATAATAGAAGACCTGCAATAAAAAGAGTGGAAATACTGGAGGCCTTAGCTATAAAATGAACAAAAAAATAACAAACAAAACAAACAACCATGATCATTTTCAGACATGTCTAGGAAGTTCAAAACGTTTTAAATAATTAGAACGACAGCATCTCTGAAACTGGCTAGTAATATCAGCGGGCGCCACATTAACACATTCTCGTTTCATGATGTCAACAGATTTTTCAGTGACACACGCCAACTTCGTTTAAACAAACTCAGAAAAAGCAACTTCATATCACTTATAATATAGCTCGAGACAATGAAAATTAATTTCATGCAAATTCCAAATGAATGAATTGCATTGCTTGATTCACTCAAACAACACAACAGAGTTTTGAATTCTGATACTTTTTTGACTGGTTGCCTTAACAAAGCGAAAGGTCAAGAAAGCCCAGACTATCTGACAAAAATAATCACCCCCCTCACGTGTATCATTAAATGAATGTATGTATATGTACATATGCAGATAGGTACACACACACACACACATATATATATATATATATATACTTATGTGTATCAAAGGAAGCAATCTATGTAGATTGTTGTAATATATTTATTAAGGCTTAATATCTGTTGAGTTTTACTTAATATTAATATTACCTGCACATTGACTATTTTCATTGTATCAAAGTGTCATTTTATCTGTGTTGTCCCATGAAGAGATATACTTAACTAGCTGCATAAATGTGAGGGGTGTACTCACTTCTGTGATACACTATATATTTATATATATATATATATATATATATATATATATATATATGCACATTATGTATATCTAGACAAATTCACTAACCTAGGAAGCAGCGTCGAATCAACCGAAAAGGACATCGAAACGAGGTTAGCGAAAGCATGGACAGCTATCAATAGGTTATCGATTATTTGGAAATCAGACCTAACCGATAAAATGAAACGCAGTTTCTTCCAGGCAGGGTCATATCGATACTGCTATATGGCTGCACTACATGGACGCTAACAAAACGGCTGGAGAAGAAGCTAGACGGCAATTACACAAGAATGCTACGTGCAATCTTAAACAAGTCCTGGCGGCAACACCCCACAAGACACCAACTGTACGGCCACCTGCCCCCTATCACGAAAACTATTCAAGTTAGACGAGCCAGACATGCAGGACACTGCTGGAGAAGCAGGGACGAACTCATAAGAGATGTACTCTTATGGACCCCCACACATGGCCGTGCAAAAGCAGGACGACCAGCACGAACATACATTCAGCAGCTATGTGAGGATACGGGATGTTGTCCTGAAGACCTACCTAGGGCGATGAACGATAAGGAGGAGTGGCGAGAGAGGGTCAGGGATATCCGTGCTACCAGCGCGATTTGATGATGATGATGTATATCTATATATGTAAATATGTGCAAAATATATGAATACATGTATGCATATGTATGTGTATATATGTATATATATACTTTGGAAATTGTATAACATGAAACATATGTTGAAGGCTGATCAATAATTCATTTCAATGTTTCATAAGTAGCGTTGCCTTGATGAAGAAAATGCGAATTTATTTTTTCTGAAAAATTCAGTTTACCTGGTAACCGCTGTGGTTTTGAATTTTCTTGACGTGATAATCGGGCATTGGCTGAAATTTAACTTGTCAACCATTTTTCGAGAAGAAGACTGTTTTGTAGTTTTTGAAGATTGGGTGGTTATCCGTCAGAAGAGAAAATGTTTTTGTTTGAAACAGTTCAGGAAATTTTCTTTCTCGGCCTAATGTTAAACGGCGTCAAGTTTGTGCAAAAGGGAAATAGTCTTGTTTTGTACGATGCTTAAAACTAGAGGAATTTGCGAGTAAGAATTTTTTTTTCCTTTATTACTGTGAGGAAAATTTTGAAGAGATATAAATTCTTGAATGTTTTGAAGCAAGTATTTTCATAACTTGAGATTGGTTACTTTCACCGGAGGAGAATATGAAGAAAAAAAAAGGAATTACAGGTTAGATATTAAAAAACACTAGTACGTAGAAAATTGTACCTGTCTATTTGTAGTCTTGATATATGTTCGGAAAATTATATTTTTATTTTAATTTCATACTTATAACTAAACAAGGTACGCAATTTTACTTACTATGAAAATCTTGGGAAATATTTAAGCGATTTTTTGAAGAAAAAAAGGAAAGGAATGTTGTAAGTTGGCGATATATATTTGTGGAGCAAGCCATCGTTGTCGACGAAAAAGTGGAACCTGAGAACCAGCGGCCCAAGGTCCTAAGAAGAAGAAAAAGATAGCAGTCCTAATCTTTGCAAGGCCAAGAAAAAAAAAAGGAAGGAGCAAAGCAGACTATTTGCCATATATTATGTATCGGTTTATGCATTAAAAAAATAGTTATAATTGTAAGTAAATGTTTTTTCTTTCAGCTTTTTGTCCATTGTTAAAAACTCGCATATGGATTTAGAAGCATTTCCAGTAAATAATTTTTTAAAGCTGTATTTGTCTCTAGCCCTTGTTCAATATTTTCTTTTTAGCTACACTTTTAGATGATAAGTAGTAATAGTTTCTCTTTCAGAATGGTAGAAGATGGACACATGTCTTTTAGAACTTTTAGAATTTTACAAATTTTCAATACATATATAAGTATATTTGCTTATATATATATATATATATATATATATACATGTAAATGTATATATGTATACATATATGTAATTAGGCATGTTTGTACGTGTATATATATATATATATATATATATGGAGATCTTGTCCTACGTAAAGAATCTAAATCTTGCTTTAAAAAGCGAGTTCATAGTGTTGAGAACGTTTTAAAACCATAAAAACGAATTAAAATTCTTAAAAAGAGGACTCGTTCTTTTGGTCACTTCTTTTCAGCAAATTGTCAGGATGGTAAGCATAGCAGGACTGTATACGCATGCGTAGGTCTGATTGGCCAATAGATGGCGACCAATAGTGGAAGTTGAATTTTAACCTCTCGGTGTCGCAGTGTAGTCGGAAGTATGTGTTTGGATACTCGATGGAATATGTTGGTTTACTAGTGCTACATATATAGTAAACATCGCATTTGCAAGTAAACCGGTAAATAAGAGATTTTTCTCTAAAGAGTAGTCACACTGTCTTTAGGATTAGAGGGGAATAACGGGTTAGATTTAAGAACGAATCTCAATTTAACTGAATTGAAACAACTGTTGACAGATTTTTCATTTGTTCTATAAGCTGCATGGAGGCGTTACCAAACAACGGTAATCTTAGATATAGTGGTAGGATACTACAATTTGCTAACTGACCACAATATGTTTTATATGGCAGCACGGTACCAAATGTACTACCATCGCTTGGCCGTGGGTTTTCAGAGTCGAGTCCTTCGTTTGGTTGTATCGTGGATGTTCCTGGTTGAGTCCTGGTAACGGTACCAAATGCATTTTCGTGTAGATCATTTATCAGTCCTGTCTGTGGCCACGCAGTGTTTGAAAGATCCACAGACAAGGAATGACACAATCTATCCGGAACTTTTTCTGAAGGTCGGGGTGATCCGTTGAAACAAAGTTGCCTGGGTTTAGGCTTCTCAAAAACAAGAAGAACTCTCCATCAATGGGCACCTCGGGTGGTGTAATGGTTAGCATGTTAGACTAGCAAACCTACACGAGTGAGTTCGATTCTCATTGGGTGCCCCATTCATGCGGCCTTGTGCTACATCTAAGCAAAAAGCTTAGTAAATTAAAAGAACTCTCCATCAACAATTAACAATCATTTATTGTTCGATGTTTAGACTGCATACAGTAGCACGA
This sequence comes from Sepioteuthis lessoniana, assembly GCA_963585895.1. Lineage (NCBI taxonomy): Eukaryota > Metazoa > Mollusca > Cephalopoda > Myopsida > Loliginidae > Sepioteuthis > Sepioteuthis lessoniana. The sequence goes on from OY757916.1 coordinate 90,822,199, forward strand.
GAGAGAGAGAGAGAAAGAGAGAGAGAGAGAGAGAGAGCGTCTGTAAGGGTCTACGAACAGACAAAGAGACATGCTCCCACCCCAAGCCTGACCGAACTCTCCGAACGCAAACTTCTAACTGACAACTGACCGACTGATTAACTGTCAACTTTTTAGATATTCGTTAATTTTAATCTCTCTAAATTCAGGATATCAGTGGAGGTGAAGTTATCTTGCTAAAATGTTGCGTCATCTCTCACGTGTCCCAAATTCACTTTTTTCATTTCTCCAATCAAACCTATCACAGACAAGATATGAGTCTATTTGGTTTACATCCTTGCCTTCCTGCGTCGTTCTTTATGTACTCGCTTAAACTTTCCAATTTGACTTAACGTTTCCGCTCAAAGATTTTAGCTAACATAATAGCTAACCGAAAAACTTGTGGCCAAACCAAACTGTGTAATAAGATAATTAAAGATCACAGCAACTACACCACACCAGGCATCTCTCAAGTCCAAATTTTTGATTTGGTGGAGAATTGCATGCACTTGTATTTAATAGTGTTGGTGATTATATACTCGGGGTATCCATTTTTCAACAAAGTCTTCTTTATAGATCCGTGTTCATCGGCCAGATTTAATTTGGAGCAGATCATAAAGCCACGGTGGACTAAGGATTTTATTAGAGTGGTTTTGTGTCTTTGAGGGCAATATATACACACACACACACACACACACACATATATATATATATATATATGGAATTTTTGAAATAGATACGAACAAAAAAGAGAAACACAAACATGACTAGTATATGACAATTTTTAGGAAATATGTTAAAATCCTCTCATGATATCTTTCCATTGAACGATCCAAACGTTCCGATGAAGGATTAATTCTTATTTTTTATTCAAAGACCAAAACGTTTCATGTTTTGCAAATAATTTGGATATTAAAAAAATCCCCTAAAAGACTTTTTTTCGGGCACACATATACACACATGCGAATATATAAATGTACAGGGTGTCTCAAATAGATGAAATCCATTAATATGATAATGATTTATTACTGAGGCAAGTGTAATGGCAGTCATTTAAAACACATCCAGTAAAAATACATCTTTTCACCAAGAGATATCACAACGAAGTTTTTGTTAAATGTTATTATAAAAGATTTCAGATCATTCAATCCTTTTTGAGTTTTTTTGTCTCAGTAATAAATCATTATTATATTAAAGAGTTACATTTAACTTGAGACACTTTAAATTATTTTGTCTCCAAATAAGCGGTGATGCAAAATATTTTTCCGCTCTTGTCCAATTATTTGAGATTGAGGGTTAAATGTTATTATAGTATACTATTTTAAAATCTGAAATAAACAATTACACAACATTATTATTAGCAGTCATATGAGTCTCATGTATATTGAGATCCTCAAAATATATATATATATATATATATATATATATATATATATATATATACACGCATGCATGTACGCTAATGAATTTATAAATATATATATGTGTGTGTGTGTGTGTGTGTGTGTGTGTGAAGGTATATACATGTATACATATGAATGTATATATATATGTGTATGTATATATATATATACATATATATACACATGTGTATATGTAAATCTATATATACATATATATATAAACATGTATATATGTGAGTGTGTATATATATAAATGTATATATAAGATTGTATGTCTTGTATGTACGTATGTATGCATGCATGTATGAATATAAATATCTGGAATGAACCTGTTAGTCTTCATCAGTCTTCTAAAATGTATGCATAAAAACATCAATATCACATCTATCTATTTATCTAATTTAGTTGATAGCAACCTATTAAAAACATTCCATGATATATTACCTTAGTTCACCTTCTTTTTTCCGTCTCTGCCAATGATAACAGAATGTTTTAAAACTTTCTTGTCTTTTTAGTTTTGTTTTATTTAATAATTTACACGCCCAAGTGAAAGTTTAAGTACTGAAACAGTTAAGGTTGTCAAATATTTCTACTTATAAAATCCTTTTCTGAAGACCTTGTTTATTCTTATCTCTGAATATATATATATATATATATATATATATATATATATATATATATATATATATATATATAATTCCAAAGATGAGAAAAAGAAAGGTCTCCACAGGATAATTATATATATGTATATGGGAATTCATATATTTATATATATGTATTATAAATGAATAAGTATACGTATGTGAATATATATATATATATATATATATATATATATATGTGTGTGTGTGTGTGTGTGTGTGTGTGTGTGTGTGTGTGTGTGTGTGTGTGTGTGTGTGATAGTGTGTGTGTGTGTAAATTCACATCGTCCAGTTGTCAGAGCATAGGAAAATACTAATTGAATCAGAGTTCACTCCCTTATCGCCAACATGCTTTTGACAATAGTAGAAAACTGTCCATGCAATTTGTCCCTTGAACAGTAAAATAAAGGTCAGTTCATGAACGCCTCATTAGATGCCAATACAAAAGAACTAATATTGTTCATAGAAGCAATATAATTTATGCAGGACGCTTATGTTCGTGTGCGCTTACATTTTATTTGTTAGTCTGTTTAGGTGTTTATGTATGCATTAGAAAATTCGATGTGTCAGTGTCAAACCAAAGAGTTATATAAAATGATGTAGATGAAGAGAAGGAAAGTGAGGATTTTTGTGAAGTATAGAGACATCGAGTAAAAAGTAGATCAAAATACTATAGAGCTTATTGTTTCATGCTTTATAACATAAATTACTTGAAGTGTGAAAATGTGGCGAATCTCTTGTGGTCTCTATTATTGGAATTGATGTTTTAACTTCAATGTTAATCGTATCGGAGGCATTGTAAGTGGGTAGAGTTGGCGACCGTAGTCGAGGGCGACTCGAAGGCTCCCTTTTTGGTAGCTACTATACAACGGTGTATGGGAGGGCGCTACTCCTTTCCCTGGATTGCTCCACTTTACCCTTGATCTTTACCTTATAATATTGACTGTTAAGCAAGGTAGCATCAAGTACCATTTTTGAGTCTTTGGTATGACTCGACCAGCGATTGAACCCAGGTCCTCCATGTTTGGATTCATCATTGATATCACATTCTACACATATGCACCCAACGAATAAAAAATGTAAGTATTTGTTTTTTAATAGCATCCATTAAACCATTAGATTTCTAGGTTCAAGTTATCACATGTTCCGGCGTTGCCTTGGTTAAAATAACAGTGAGGTAATATTAATTGTCGTACAATAATGTTCATATGTACACAATCTAACCTAATGTTTCCTCGTTACTAATTAATATTTACATAGCATATAAGTGCGTGTAATGATGGAATATTTTCTTCTTGTCGATAAATCAGCACTAGAGTTATAAATAAATATATATCTATCCATTAATTAACGAAAAAATTTCTAACTTTGATTTTCAAAATTTTATGAACCGTAATTAATAAATACTTCAGAAATTATTTTTTATAATTTGTTTGCTTAGGTTTGGTTCATTTTTAAACGGCATATCAGCTCATTATAGGTTACTTAATGCCAAAAGTTGATTGATTTCTAATCTTCTTTTACTACAATTATGATTACATTTTCAGTTCTCTTGCATTTTGTAAAATTTCACTTTTTATGTCTATATTCATTTGTTTGTCCAAATTTTCTTAGCCTATACAAATAATTTACAAACAGTTGCATTAGTTTAAGTATTTCTATTAAATAATTTATACACAATTACATGGTTTAAATAACCATTCCTTTTTAATAGCAATCAATCGTTCACACATAGTTATATGGTTTCAAGGAATTATTTATAATCAAACAATTATAGATTCATGTAACATTTCCTAAATAAAGTAATTTGCATTGAGTTATATGGTTTCACAGGCACCTTAACTGGTGTTATGTAGTTTTCGTCTTCTCTCTATACTCTGTGGTGTAGGAGATAGATTTTGTAAATCTTTTTATTGGTTTGTAATTTTTTATCCTCCAATCCTTGGAAAAACTTGATCGAATGTACCAATATATATCCCCAGAGATCTAATGTTGTTTTCCAACTTGTCCATGTACATGAACCATGGTCATCCAACATTTGTTCTCTTCATGAATATGGCTTGTAATGATCTCTCTCATACTCGTATGTTTTCTTAGGGTGACAAGTCCACTCCACTTCAATTACTATTGCATATTTGAGGTTAATAATGTCATTTGCTCTAATTTGTCGCTGAAGCAGAGAGACAAGATCTTCCTAAAGAAGTGTCCTGCATATCACACATCTGGTTATGAGGATTCATTTTTGGAGCTCTGAGAAGTGTGGAGTACTTCGTCGTTACCATTACTCCCAGGTTTACTTTTACCCTAAGAAGTAGTTCTTGATAGGGTTCCATATATTGGTAAAATAGATCTGTTTAGAAATTATTCGTATTCCATTAGATCGAATAATTAAAAAAAAACTCTTAAGAAGAAACTACACAAAAATACAAATTTAAACGTACAGTGAACGCTATTCCCTAACGACTTGGCATAAATAACCATTGGCAGGTTTACATGCCGTTAAAGTACTTCAACCAACTGTAAGCCACTGTCATTAATAGTACTAACTCTAATGACATGAATTTACTTAATTTGTACGCAGGGAGGGATAACTAACTTGACGTATATATATATATAGAACTACTTTATATCTACACTCCGTCCATGTTTCCATCTATTTATCCCCAGCACAGTTTTACAGTTATAAAACATACACAATTTAATTTTAGAGATGAATATGCTGCTTAGATGCCATTGTCAATCAAGAACAGCTACATAGACCAACAGATTAAATATGTTTACAAATACATACACACACGCACATCTCCACACACACACACACACACACACATACATATATAGATATCTCATAGGGGCGCAGGAGGAGTAATGGATATCGTTATATGAAATGGGCATAACGACTAGAGTTCGAATTCGGAACGAGGTTGTTTGCATTTCAAATTGTGCAAATACATTTGAGGAAGATATATATCCAGTTAGAAATAAATTTTAGACTGGGCTCATTAATCTTGGTATGGCAACTACTCTAGGAGAAGTAAAACTCTGAATTCAAACCTATTAAGTTTTAAAAGTTACATTGTGTCACATACTGCTAATAAGGTGGTGTTGGTAAATACACATGCACAAACATATATATATGTATATACATGACGGATACATCTTGACCTAAATTATAACTCAAACACACTGATTAATAACAAATTCAACGATTGAAAAATATGCGTAAGATGATAAAGTAGTAAGAAATCTGAATGTCGTTGGAGTATAGTGAGATACGTTTGCTCAACATTTAGGCCACTCTCCGGGTCTACATAGCTACAACATAAGTCGATCACCTCTATTTACGTGTGAAAATCACACAAAACATATTTTACACACACGTATACAAATGCAAACAAACATTTACACCTATATACACCTCCGCCATACAAAATTGTCCAAAATTTACAGGACTTCGAATGCATGCTCCGAGACAAACATCACATTCTGTATCTTTTTCCGCACTGAATACTCACTCAATGTCCTATGTCAGTTGTCTTGATGCTCAATTATTCATTGAAGCTTTCTGGCGTGCTATTTGATTTGATTAAGTTTCCAAGATAATCTTCCGTCCGTGTCGTTGACAAGTTCAGGGTCGAAGCACCTGAGAAGCGGTATATTTATCTGTTTTTCCTTAACATTGGCGTAAAGAATACAAAGAAAGAATATCGTATCTGCATCGCGCCGACAAGTCATAAAATTTCCTGACTATGGTAGATTTAATTAGTATACTTGTATGATTACAGATTTCAGCAATAACACGCTAACTCATATTTTAGACATTGCAGTCTGCAATAAATGTTAAACAATGTGACTTTCTCGCCAAATTATTGGTGTATGACAAAATCTCTGGAGGTATTCTGATGTCTCTGTTTCAGGAGACGACATGCAATGTCTTCTGCAAGAGATGCAGATATTTCATCTATAGCTTTCCATCGACCAATTCTGAGGTAGAAATGTGACCAAGTGATATAAATATTTAAACCGCGTTTTTTGGATTTAACCAATTCTTGAATGAAAAACAAAAACATGATATTTAGAAAAACATCGCACATTTCAGTGCTTAGGACCATAAAGATCTTATCTTAAAAAAATGTTTCGAGGTTAGTTAGTAATTTTGTAGAAGGAAATAGTTCAGTCAGTATGCGAGTATGTAGGGGCGACTACTTCGTCGTTGTTTTTTTGTTTGTTTTTTCTTTGTATACATTGGGTAAGACTCAATCCTGATCTGATCTCTCTGTCTCTCTTTCTCTCTCCGACATTTTTTAGCAGTCGACCTTTATCGTTGGTTCTGCTTAAACATGTAAGTTCTAATCAATCCGTCACTGTTAATAATCTGGATAGGAAAGGTGATCCACTGAGAATTGTGCAAGGAATTAAAATTTGACTACACTACCAGATGGTATATGCACAAACCCAAATCCTTTCCATAAAATGAGGTACAAAAGTTCTCTGGGATTTTGAAATGCACATCACCTAATCTCGGACAGAAAACCAGTCATTGTGTTAATTAACAAGAAAGAAAGAACTTGATATCTAATGAATTTCGCCGTTCCGGTGGACGACAGAATGGAGAAAAAAGAAAGAGAAAAGATGGACAAACACTTAAATTCTAGCAGAGAGCTAAAAGGCTGTGAAACATGTAGGTCTGCATCCAGCTATTTGCCCTCCAGCTATCGGCAAATAGTAGGACAGACTCTAAGTTTAAGTATGGTATGACAACCGATTTTGGAGAAGGAAAACTCTGAATTCAACCAGTTATACTCCCCTTAAAATTGGCATTCTACCGCATCCGGTTCGAAAAGAAGGGCTGTCCTATACACACACACACACACACACACACACATATATATATCAATCACAAAGACAAATATTAATGAATGATATGGTTTATTTATAAAATACGAACAGTTACTCCCACAAATACACACACACGTATATATTGTATTTCTTGAACTGAAAAGGATTACATGCTAAATATATATATATAAGTGTGTGTATGTGAATTTTACGCATCATCAAATTTTAATGTACACTACTTTTAACTTCTCAGCCTCCCTTTGAGTTTTGATTGCAGTTTGCAAACCTTTTGTGTGGATCACGCACCATCTGCTGCCTCCGAATCTCCTTAATTTCGTCCGCAGTCAAAGATTTTTCTCTTTCACAGGCGATTTTATATTTGGGAAAGCACAAAGAAAACTAAATCCATTTTCTCTTCGAGATGAGGTGATCTTTTTGCACAAATATCCAAAAGACAAAAATCACCCTTGAAAATTTATTGTAGATCTCAGGCAGGCCCAAGCAGCTATTTTTTTTTTTTGCTTATATTTATCCTTAACCTCATAAAGCATTAAGTTTTACTCATGTGATATTTCATCATTTAGCGCATTACCAGCCGTTGAGTAAACCCCAACGTTCTATTTATATTACATTAAGTAAATTGCTCTTCATAGGTCACAATGCTAGATCATACCGGTGAAAAGGACTGCTCTTTATCTAGATATGTTCTAAACATGGAATATATTAATATAGAAATTTGTCATTCAACTTTGACGAGCCAATGACAAACTTGGTGTTTAATGGGTGGCAGGCTTAGAAGTCATAATGGTTTGCGGTACTTAGCGATGGCCACAGAAGCCGGGTCATTGAAAATCCATTTTGATTATCAGCGTCCACAATAAGAATTAGAGGATGAGCCGTAGATAGGAAAAGAGTGATTGACAAGACGGCTAAAGTGGACGATTCAAAGTTTGAGACAAGGTCACCAATGAACGCTTGCTTTCCCATTCAAACGATGAGCTTATTCGTAATAGCTCAAATTACCACTTTTAAATCGTGGCGTTGGTAACATATTCGCTTTGTTTGATGAAATTGATCGGAATGGAGGTTCGTACGAATGATCTTTGCCGATGAGGATCAACACTGGTCATCGACACAAACGACTTGTTTCCTCTAAAAGAAGGGATGCTCATTTAAATCTAATAGATTAGTCAATAATTTGATTGATGGAATGGACAACAAAATGGTAAAGATATTATTCCATGCTGTAGGAAAACCATAATAAGTAAGCATAAATAAGAATAATAATTGTTTCATTGGTTATTTTTTTAATGACATACTAATCCACGACATTATGTAATGCCAAAGCTTATTTGTGTTTTGTAAATATGATTTCATGTGCATTATTATATTAGAAATAATTTTCCTTAACTTTATTTGCATTGATATATTGGTAGAAAATTTTTTTTTTTCAATAAATTTAGGAGAATTAACAAACAAGCAGAAATACTTTTTATTAACTTCATGTAAATTCATGAATTGGTAGAAATAAGTTCCATTAACTTCATGTATACCAATAGACAGGTAGAAATAATTTTCATAAATTCTTCTAGGACCTTTAAGATAAAAAGGTTTGGGTGTTTCCTCTAAGAGCAATTTGAAGGATACAGTTAGGGCTTAATCATATTGGTGCTGGGGCTTAATGTAATCAGCCTACTGATTGGATTAGGTCTCTCAACCACCCGTCTAGCTTATGAAATTGCCGAAAGTGAGAGTGGCAGATCACGTGACCACTTAGTATCCTGGTCATTAACCGCTCAGCTACCATAATACCTTCTTCAGGTATTACATGCTAGCAAGTGGCTCCATTGGGGAGAGTTTTACCCTTCTGCCGAAGTGAAGTCTGGGTATTCTCCAGCCTCAGCCGACCATATGGAAGGTTAAAAGTTTCAAGATCCGATTACTGTCTGGTAGAATCATTTCATATTTATTTAGAAATGATGTTAGATCAGACGTCAATATAGCCCGCCACGACCTTATTAATTAGTTAATTTTTAAACGGATCTATTTAACCCGTAGATAGGAGCCTAACAGGTTTAGAGTGGACCAGGGAGTAATGGCAATGAAGTATTGACTCCTCACTTTCCAGAGGTCCAGAACTGAAGTCTCACCAGCAGAGGCACTTTAGTGTTAAATCCAGGATACCTCTATTTCTTGGAGTCACTACTCTGCAGGGGAGATATAGACACCATATTTTAAGCCCACCGACAGGGTATGAAGATTATATCGTGAAAAAGTTAGAAGCGGAAAATAGTCTCGTTACTGAGAAAACCACACAAACGAGAGTTAGTATTTTCTAAACTTTTACACTGAAGTAGCATCTGCACAAGTCTATTTTCAAATGAGAGGCTGAAAGTATTTGGGATCGTGGACAAAAATTTCCTGCCTTAACGGCATTTACATATTTGGGACACTTTATTGGCCTAATGAGTTGAGTGTTCGACAATTGTCCAGCAGACCGGGGTTCAATCCCAAGTCGAGTCATACCAAGGACTTAAACATCGTAGTTTATGTTCGTCTTGCTTAACACTCGGCATTATAAGGTAAACGGTCAAGGGTAAAGTGGAGCAATCTAGGGAATGGAATGGTGCCCTCTCCTACACCTCGGTGTAGTAGCTATTAAAAGGGAGCCTTCGGGTAACCCTCGACTAAGTTCGCCAACTTTACTTTTTACTAAACCTAGCTCTAAGGCTTTAAGTGTAATGGGTATATCCTAATGGGTAAATCCTAGAACCGGTGTTAATTTTCATTTCATTCCTCAAAAGGTAAAATGCGATAAGAAATAGCTATAGTCAAAATGAAAAAAAATTGAGAATAGTTTCATAAATTTATATTCTACACAGATAGCCTCTTCCTTGTCAAAAGATTGTCACAATAAAATCGTCCTGTTTTTATTTCTGCATATATTTTCTAGTGCAGTACTGAGCTAAGCTTAGTATACCTCGTGAATAAATCCGTTACATATCATATCAACCGGTGAATCACGCCGACTGTAATGTTACCAAGTTGTTAGTGAGCTTTATTCTCACTAATTGTCCCATACTTCTTTCATTGCCCAAATCCAAGTTTAATAAATCATATATCACAATAGAAGGAAGCGTTTGTGATGTATTGGTTATCTTCATCAGGAATTAAATCGGTGACCCATATTCAAATCTTGAACGACGGTGTTTGCATTTGATATAACACTAAAACCCTTTGGGAATGCAGATATCGAACGATTACTCTCAACAATGATTAAATCCTGGAGCAAACTGGGGTCTTTAACTGGAGTCTAGCAACTTGCCCCGGAGAAGAAAAAGTCTGAATTCAGACAATTTGTTCTCTGCTTAAACAATTTGACCTTGTGCCTCATTCTGTTTTGCGACGGAATAGTTGCGTAAATGGCTACACAACGCGGCCAACTATGATTTAAATAAATGTATTTGTCTTTGAAAAAAATTCTCTCATTCTATCAGCCTTTAAGTAAATAAGAACCAAATATTTGTCAGCAAAAAAACTAATCTTCTTTTGACCTAAAAAATAAAGACTGTTTTCCCGATTTGGTTTTCAATGAGTCTGAATTTTTAGAATACCGGTGAATGTTTCCAAAGCGTTTGTTTATTTTCACTATTTTCATCTTCAACTATTTCCTCTTTTTGCAAAGAATTTTGTCAGTAGATACCACTCGAAAATCGATCAGGTATTTATCCTGTTTACCTCTCTTGATAATATCGGCAACCTTGCAGACAAAGCTGAATTGTTTGCGGTAGGAATCTTGCTAAACTAAAAATAAATTGGTACATCCCTATCATTTGCTCGTTATCATAAATGACAAAAAATATTTTTGCTCGTATTTATTTGTTTTTATATTCCTTACTCTTTTAGAAGTCAGTTGGTTCTTATTACGAGATGTCATGATTGTCTAATCGGAATTAATGTAACAGATTTAATGGTTATATAGTGTGTTTGAAAATTGATGCGTCTGTTTTCTTAACGACTTGCACATGATCTATCTTACTTTAAGTTTTTATACGCTGAATTCATTTGTCTTTGGAAAGGAATGGATGCTTAAATGGGCTTTACACATGACGCTTAATTTGTGTTTGTGATTAATGATTCAAACCAGTTTTCTAAAGAAGATATAGATTTCATAAAAATTTAAACTAGATTTCAAAAATATAGAATAAACATATCGGTTTGCTTTTAAAAATATGTTAATCAAAGGGTAGTAAAAGCCGTTGTAATTTCACCAGTAAATTCATAGATACGCAAATTATTATTTTACATTTATCATAAAAAAACTGTACTTGCGTGCTGTGTGCAAATACCCACTTCCTTGTTATCTGTTTGCATCAGCGTGACGCTTTCGATGGACAGATAAACAAATGTAGGAAAATCGGCTAATATATAGATAATTGTTCCTGCCAGTGAGTTCAAAAGATTTCTGGGAGAAATAGATAATGTAAAAAATTTTCTAAAGAGAAAATAACTCCAGACTCAGGTATTATCTAAAAGTTAAATTTAAAGTTTAATACTATAGGAGGCGCCCTTAGTATAACTGTTATCGCCGTAGGATTCACTCGGTGACATATCGAAACCTGAACAAGGTTGTTTGCATTTTTCAGGGCTAAAACCATGGGAAAAGTATGAATCCAATCATTTCCCATTTAGCTATAGGTATAGAGCAGACAAAACTCAATAACCTTGTTAGTGTGAGTAATCTGAATTCAAACAAGACTTGGAGAGAGATCGGCTCTGTCAAGGTATTCCTGCTTAAGACACGGAAAAAGTAACGCCCCTAACTACCAAACGTGTTTAATTTGTTTTAGTTTGGTGGCATATCAACCATTGTAGGTTCTTTAATCCCAAATCCTGTTTTTACATATATATTAAATGTATATGATTTCTGAACCAATTTTTTTAGATAGACACAGTTAAATGATCAAACAGTTCTATTTCTAACAATTCAGTTTAGCATAAGTCAACAAAGTTAAATGGTTGAAGTATTTCTATGAATCACTAACGATACAATTAAACATCAGTAATTTGTTTAAACACAGTTAAATAATCAAACAATTCTATTTCTAACAATTCAATTTAGCATATGTCATTTGTTTGTTCTCAGTTTAAATGTCAAACAGTTCTATTTGACTCATAGATTTACCCCTATCAGGTGCTACGTGTCCGGGCTAGAGTGGATCTGGGAGCGATGACAATGAGGGGGTATTCCGCATTTCCCCAAAGTTCCAGCATAACTAGAGCCTCAAAATCAAATTGTTTAATGTCATGCCCAGGACACTTGTTGGAGGAGAGTTATGCCTCCGCAGAGATGCAGCCAGTGTATTCTACAGCCCCAGTCTCATGTTTCTATGTACTAAAACTTATAGCAGTTAGTAAACTTCTTTTTATATTTTTTGAATTGTCTATTCTTTGAGAAGCTTGATGTACCCTTGACAACTTGTGAAGAAATCAACTTGATATCTATACAACATTTTCTCTGATCATCTGCCTATCGATATCTTATCAAGATTATAATTATGTTTGATCATCTTTAACCATAACCCATTAAAAAATGGAAATAATAGAAATAAAATCAATAATCTCTAACCCAGAGGATAAAGCAATTCTCAGTTCAATTTGCAAAGCCATGCACATTTTTGTGGACTGCATACGCGCTGAACCCAGATCTCAATCATAAAATGTCTTCGTATAATAGAAATAACTACGAAATTATAATTTTCATTATTCAAAGCTTTCTAAATTGAAATATCAATATTATCATAGCCTATTGTAACAATAGCAACCCAAAAGGTTCACAGGTTGTCTATTATCATTAGAATTGGCTTCAGTAATGATTAAACCTAAAACTGAATGTATATCTTTACTGAATAACTACAGTTCCAAACCTAAAAATAAATAAACGCAGAAAAATAATTCAAGCGATTAAGAAAATCCTAATATTATTATACAAAGAAAACGGAAATTTTCTAAGCTGTAGTCGTGTAAATACTATTGTTTGTTCGCATCATTTTAATTATAATGAAACACTCGGAAAAAAAGCTTGATGGGGACTTCACAAGTATGCTGCATAATGCTTTGAACAAATCCTTGGATCTAGTACCCTAAAAAACATCAGCTGTACGGCCACTTACCTCTCATCTCGAAAACCATCCAAGAAAGACAAGGTTTTCTGAGCGCTGCTAAAAAAGTAAAAACGAACTATTGAATGGTATTTCTCTATGGACTGATACACATAGATATACTAGTGTTGGCCGACCTTCAAATACACAGTGCAGACAATGGTGAAGTCTAGAAGACCTACTAGGACGGATAGCCAATAGAGACAGTTGAGGATGGAGAGTCAAACGAATCAATGCTGTCGACACGCTTTGATTATGATAATGATGACTTTGAAGGAGAGAAGGAACATTAATTCACAGACTAAAAGATTAATTTGATTAACAAAAATATTCGGAGTTGATTAATTTTGAAAGAAAGCTGATTACAAAAGCTTAGATTACTTACAAAATACTTCAGACAAGTCTGAATGACTAATTACACTTAAACAATGAGAAATACTCAATGATTTAAAATAGAAATTGTCTCAATTTATGATATAAGAAATTAGCATTATACACGGATATACTCTGACGAGTATCTTTATATTCGTTATCATTCCCGAACAAAACATGTGTCCTCTGAGAGCAAATAAGTAAGATTTTTTGTTTGGTTTCTTTGTTTAATGGCATATTAACCTGTGTATGTTATTTAATGCCAAAGCTATTCTCCTTAAAGAACAGTAGTGGTACTATTTAACCATAGCTGGGCGAATGTGGGGGTTCATACCTTTTCCAGAGGTATTTGCCCGAAAGTGAACGTAATAGCGCGACTGGAGTACGCGACTCACTTACTACGATTTCGCAGTCCATCGCTTTAACTATTATACAATGAGGACATCCCCTAAGATTTAGAGTAATAAAAGCAAAGAACAAAATTACTGCTATCTCTTTATTTTAATGACTTATTCATTTTCTTTTGTAATAGTGGGTAAATATTGAAACTATTAACATTGAGCAAAGCAAAAAATTAATAAAATAAAACATAGCTTTAACATTATTAAAGTTGAATTATTACATTAACCTTAAATGAAACAGGTATAATCGAAGAATAGAACATTTGGAACGCCAGTTCTTCCCAGTACTCCTGGTTTTCATTACAGAATTTTCCTTTTTTTAAACTATTTTACTAAATTAGACAGTGAAGAATAAAATTACTGTCTCTTTTTATTAAGGGATTTCTATAAGAGTTATACACAGTAATTTTACTCATATTTATTGAAATGAAACCAATCAGTTAAAAATCAATAACGCTTAGCAAATATTTATTGAAATCCCATTTGTATGATCAATGTGCCGTTCACACTTTAAACTGCTATTTGGTTGTACATATGAATAATTGCGTGTTATTAAGTAGCAATGGTCAACAACATTAATTATGCAAACACTAATCTAAATAATGTTGATTTAAATTTTAAAAAGTTAAAGGCGTAGAGGAGGTTATGTAAATAACTAAAGGAAATGTGATGTTGATATAGATGTAGTTTCGGTAAGAGACGGACAGGCAGACAGAAACATAATTTCCATTCTAATAAGATATTCACTACCTAATTAGAGTTTTAATAAGGTAACAAGTCATAGATTCTTGTTCAATCGAAGAGACAGACAAACGACTTTAGACTTTTAATAATTATCACTAGATTGTTCCACCAGAGGAATGGCATAGCAAATAAAAGCATTAGACAAAGTGCAGGAATTTACTTGGCAGTCATGAGCTTAATCCTTTTAGAAGAGACACACTTTAGAATAGTCACGGCAGCCACTGACGTGATAGTTGATCGTCTGGTGGCAGAAGAGAAACACAAAATCACAACACACCTAAAGTGTTAAGATTTCTCTTGTTTTATCCCATCCATTCAGTTTCTGAGGTGGTGGAAATAGATAACGGAGTAGCTTTTTTATTCTTGTAGAAACCAGCTCCTCTCGTATCTTTGAATGGTTCAATCGGTCTCCATCCGCACTACAACTGGTCTCTTCGTGTCTCGAGACACCAAAAGAGAAGAGAAATCGAAACCAGTTACTTTTATTGGGGTTTACTGAACACGAACCCTACTCCCTCATTTTATGAGCAGCATCTTCTGGCTAGCCATTGCACCAATTTGTTGACCTATTGAATATGGTAACCTTGTCAAGTTCTGGTTAATTGTTATATAATTAAGGAATGATTTTTTTATATTAATCATTTTTCGTTAATTATATTCTATCATTCAGTTTGAGTCATCGGGTGCAGTCTTACACCTGCGCGCAAAGGACATGACAACCACCATTTGTCATAATAAACCCTCAGACAGGAAATGGGGCTGGAGTATGGATGACGTCATGCCCAGAAGAGATGGTCCTGAGAATTTGAGGATTTTGTAAAAGAGTAGTTGGGTATTTGACCATTGAAGGTGTAGTTGGGTTTTCTACTGTTGAAGCGTGTAGTTCAGTTTTTCGGATCTCGACCGGCAGAGATGAACTGAAATCTTAAATATCACAAGATGCGCCGCGCGTTGGGGTGGGGTCGGGTCAGCATAGTATGGTTAGCGTAGGCTCTTAAGAATTGTGTCTCTCTCCTCGTGTCGCCATGGACGGAAGCCAGAAATTAATAAACCCGTTCGTATCTGAAGCGAAAGAATCCGCCTGTATTGTGTTTTGTATTTGTAGATGTATTGCATTACTGTTGTGATTGATATCATTATGGCTATACAATATAATTGCTATTTTAAGTCCATAGTGCTAGATTAAAAGTATCTTTTTATCCCTAGTCCACCGGACAAGATATTGTAATGTATCGACTCATCTCACTTCCGGCTGTAGGCTTTTTGAAAGAAAACTATTTGGACTTCGGTACCACTCGCTTACAATTTTAATAGACAAGTGACACCTCAAGAAAAAATTAAAAAGAAATAAATGATATATGATTTACCCAAAACATAAAGAATGAGAATAATCTATCGCTAATCATTAAATAAAGGTTAATTTTCGAAATTCTATGAAGGTTACCAGTGACTGTAGACACCTGAAGAAGGTCAGGGATAAAACGACCAAAACGTTGTGAATAAAATACCAATCAAAATAAAAAAATATTTGTTCGAGTACATAAGTGTATCGTAAAGAATTTTACGTTCACAGATAGGTCAAATAGATAACATGGTTTCAACAGGATGGGATAACTGCCCGTTTGGCAAGAGCAACAATTTGATGGCAGACTAATTTCTACAGGAACAGAAATTAACTAGCTATCGCGTTCATCAGGTTTGACTGCTCTTGATCTTTCTCTTTGGGGTTATTAAAAAAAACAATTTACATAAACAAAACTCAAACAATCCTGCTGTTGAAGATTAATATTAGATGAGAAACTAGAACATGTGAGCCCGAAATATGAGCCGTCATGGAACAACATATATGAAAATCTCGATTTTGTGAAGCTAAAAACGGAAGGCATTTAAATGTTACCATCATCATCAAGTCATAATGATAGCATCGAGTCCCTTGAATCTCTCTCGCCTTCTATCTTTACCATCCATCACTCCTTGAAAGTCTTCTAGAGAGCATCCAGTATTCGTAAATCACTGATTTTCTAAATCCATACTTGCCGACCAACACTGGTGTGTCCATGGGTAGGAGTCCATGCTAGAACATCAAATGAGTTCATCTTTACTCCTCTGATGTTTCCAGCATGTTTTGTGGGAAGAGAGTGGTGATATTTAGTCAAATGCGGCTTCCAGGAATTGTTCAAAACAGCACAAAGCCTCCTTGTGTAGTTCCCGTTTAGTATTCTCTCCAAGCGTTTCATTAGAGTCCAGGTGGTGTATCGGTACAGTAGTACTGACACGGCTACAAACGGGAATAACCCCTGCTTTATTCTTTCATAAAAGCTAGTTCAAAATAATTTACCAGAGCCAAATCAATGTGTTTAAAAGGGAACTTTCTTAACCGTTTTCACTCAAAACTTTCTAAATGATTAGTATATATTAATGTACATTATATATAGTAATGCATACTGTAATATTTACACAATCGTCTTATTTACCATGAAACAGTGTTGATATAACAAGTGGATTGTGGATAATAAACGTTTCTTAATATTCATCCAATTTTTGTTTTTATCAGGTACAAAGTAATATTATTTGGGCTTCCACAGCGGTTTAAACTAGCGATATTTAGCAAGATTAACTAGGTAAAACATCGTTTTAGGGTAGGTACCTTATACATTCATTAAAGTAGCAACGTCAAGCTACATGTCACTATTACGGAACCCTAAGAAGAGGTCGAATTCATTGCATTCACATTGGGCTGGCAAGCATTTTGGCTATTCATAGCCCAAGAAGAGAGACATTTGTTTGTACATTGAGTGTATACGGTTCCACTTCCAGCTGACGAGAGTTTAGAAATATTGGTTGCATGTCAAGTGTCGATTTTTTATCAGCACAAATCCACAAAATTTGGCGTTTTTTTACTGGTTTTCTGGTAACTGATTTACTGTTTCCTTTGTATTACTTTGCTTCAATGTTCAATGTCGATCAACAAAATACATCCAATCTCTTTTTTTCCGGTGATTTTCGATCAGGCAGTTTGGGAATAGGTCTTCACCTTATGTGATTGAACTCACATTTTACGTGAGATATTTGTTTTTAGTTCGTATATTAAAAGTCTTACAATACAAAATAATATATGCACACATACACACACGCACACACACACATATACACGCACACGCACACGCACACACACGCACACACACGCACACACACACACATATGCTTGTGTGTGTATGTATTTGGGTAGCATTCCTTCGTTTAAGCAGGTTTTATTAAATAATAAAGACACAAATCTATATGATTTTCCTAACAAGTGCTTTGATTTTAGGTTAGAGTTGGTAGATGGATTTACCGAAATTTTCCCGAGCGCTTTTGAACCATTCATAGGCGATCACCGTTATTTTTTTTAATGGATAGGGTGTTTTTTTTTCTTCATATATAAATATGTATGTATGTATGTATGTATGTCTATTTGAGTGTGAATTTGAGTGAGTACATCTATACATATGGATGTGTGTATATCTTTATATATATATATATATATGAAAATTCACATGATGTAATCGTAATCATCTTAGGAAATGGACACGGTGATACGAATTCAATTCCTGCACTAGACTGTTTGCAATTCATAAAGTGCTAATACCCTTGGGTAAGGTATGCATCCAACTATTCTTCCAGCTAGGGTTAAATATTTAGGCAGACTGAGATCTTGAATCTTTGCTTGGCAACCGGTCTAGGAGACGGAAAACAATTCAGACCAATTAAAATCCGCTTAAAAATTGACTTTGTGTCACATCTAGCCTGGGCAGAAAGCTGATATATATATATATATATATATATATATATATATATATATATATATATATATACTCTATTCGAAGAGTAAATTGTCGCCATTTTGAATTAAAATTTTTTAACTTGCATTTTAAGTGTTTTAGGTTTTGTCTACAGTGCAGCAGACTAGTGTCAGTTTGCCCCTGTCTATGGGGAATGCATCACTATGACAAAATTAATTCCAACATTTGCGACGAAAGCTTCAATACTAAGATTTCGCTGTGTTTTGACGGCAATGTGAAGACAGTGCAGTGGATTTGAAAATGGATCAAAGGGTGATTACGATTTTACGGCAGTTCGGAAACCTCCCTCTGATTATTCGAACAATAAAATTACTTCCGAATTTCTTGGTGAGATTAACTCTATGATTGGCAAAGATCCCAACAAGTCACTCAGCTCTATAGCCAGAGATATGGGAGTATCTGAGTTTCTCATCAGCCAGGTTGTGATCATATTTACCAACCCCTCCGCTCGGGCAGGATATGACACAAGGTCAATTTGTAAGCGGAGTTTAACTGGTTTGAATTAAGAGTTTTCCTTCTCCTAGACTAATTGCCTCACCAAGGCTGAAGAACCTAGTCTGCCATACTATTTACCCATAGCTGGAGGGAGAATATTTTGGATTCATACCTTTCCCAAGGGTATTAGTGCTATGTGAAATGCAATCAGTCTCGTCCAGGATTTGAACTCGTGTCTCCGTGTCCATATCCTGCGACGATAACCATTGCACCACGGGCCAGGTTGGGATTGAAGACATTCGATATTTCTCATACGAGATGAAAAAAGGGCCAATTTTTATCATAAGTGGAATTACTATTCTTCAAAGCTTTTCAACAAACTCAAGCATTCCCTCCAACTGAGCATGATTTGTTTTTTTTTACACAGAAGAAAAAAAAATTGCCAGGATCAGATAGTGGTCCCATAAAATGGCCGTTAGCTTGGTTTTCCCCCACAAAATCTAAGAATATTGAAGAAAACCGAACACCTAATCTATATCATGTCGTTTGGGGTGTTCACTAGCAATGGTGATATTATGCCTCTATGAATCTTCCTACATGGCCTCAGACTCAACAGCGAGGTACTGCTGACCTGGATAAAGACGATGGTTATTAGAATACCCTACGTCTGTCAACAGGATTCTGCGCCATGTTACATAAGTGGAAGAATTCAGTTTTGGCGGTCAGAAAGTTTCTGTGACCAAATCACCCCGAACATCTGGCCATCTAACTCCCAAGAATGCAATCCCCTTAATCATATACGGGAGGATCGAGGGACCAACAAAACTCCGAGAAAAAAACAAATATGAACTGAATGCAAAAATAACAGTAGAATTGAATAATTTACACAAAAAAAAACTTCGACAAAGCTCGCTGGAGATTCTGAAGTCATCTTGAAGCCATGTGTGAAGCCAATGGCGATTTCTATGAATAAATTTAATCAAAACATTTCAAGACATTTTCATGTAATTTTGTTAAATATATCTGATAAAATGAGATATCTGTATTATTTTCCTTTTTGCGTTATTGTGACGACAATCTACCAATTGCGCTTTTTCTATATATACGTGGTGCCTTCAATAAGTTTCCAGACTTTTTTTTCTACAGGCATTTAAAATTGTCGTAGACTCTTGAAATTCAGTATGTTATTGCTATATATTTCATGAGATGACTGACCAATTTTTATGATTTCAGGTTCAAATGAACAGCTACAGCAGCAATTGGAATACACCCTACTAAAGTCTGATTGTCACAGCTGATGAATTTCAAAGATGCAATCTGGACTTTAGAAGAACAATATGTAATAAAATTCTTTTTTAAATTTGGAAAAAATGATATCTCAGAAACGTATGGAATGCTTCACACTACTTTTGGAGCATCTTGCATGAACCGAGCATCAGTTTTTGAGTGGCATAAGAGATTCAAGGAAGGCAAGGAGTCTGTGAGGAATGATGAGAAATGTGGGAGGAGTAAGGAAGCCAAACACTAGAGTTGATTGGCCAGAGGGTTAGGATTAGGGTTACTATGTTGAGGTTTTAAGGGAGTTCAGGAAGAGGTTCCTTGGGAAGAGGCTAGCACTCTTGATACCGGGACTGAGGCATTTCCACCAGGACAGTACACCAGTCCACAACTCCATCCTTGTCACAGACTGAGCAAGATAGACATCAAGACAGTTCCTCAGCCTCTCTGCAGTCTAGACCTAGCTCCCTGTGACTTTTGGTTATTCCCTAAGCTCACAGGCTGTCGTTATAAGATGAAAGAGGTTGTGACGATGGCCATTGACACACTTACACAAGAGGACTTCCATGGGCCCTTCCAGAAGTTGTTGGAACGGTACAACAAGTGCATTGCAGCCGGAGGAGATTACTAGAGTTTCGTGTGTTTACTATCAATAAAAGTGCCCATACGAAAAAAGTCTGGAAACTTATTTAATGGTCCTCGTATGTATGTTTATATATATTGTAATTTGCATGAATATTTAAACAAACCTACGATCTGCTTCAAATCATTTTTGTGATATTAAAACAGTAACATTGCCCAAGATGAAATTCATTGTGCTGCATTTAACATAATAAGGCATATATTCAACCATGCGTTTTCATTCTGGTTATTACATTTTAGATAAAATATTTTAATAGCATAAAGTTTGAATGAAATATATTGTTTCTCTTCTTTATAAAATATCGTTCAGAATCCATGAACAAAAGTAAATGGATGAAAATCGCATAACTCTTTGTAGAATTGCCAAAATAGTATACATTTATCAAATTCCTCTTCACAAACATAATGACACAAGGTGTTTTTAAGAGATGAATTACTGACTTGAATTCAGTTTTCCTTCTTCTAGGCCAGTTACAACATAAAATCAAAGATTAAAGATCCTTATTTTTCTTACTTTTTACCAATGGCTTTGCGGGGGAAGAATTGGTGGATTTATACCTTTCCAAGGGTATTAGCGCTACGTGAAATGAAAATAGTCTTGTCCAGGATTTGAACTCGGATCACCACGTCCACTTCCTAAATGTCAGACTAGCAAGTTTATTTACATATCTTATTCTCTAAATCAAACAAATTGTTACTTGAATAGGCCCCTACAATTTTAAACGATGAAAACAGATTCCCTGCTTGTTCAAATAATTATGAGTAAAGATACATGTAAAGTTATGTGAAGATATGTGTAAAGAGATGTGAACATATGGGCAAAGATAAGCGTGAAGGATTGTGTAAAAATAAGTGAGAAGATATGTTTAAAGATAAGTGCAAAGATATGAATATAGATAAGTGTGAAGATATGGCAAGTTCTTTCTATAAAGATAATCCTCATAAAGGCTACAGACGTTCATCTCTGTCTATGTTCTATTACTTTTCTCTGATAGAGCACGAAGAGAAAACTGAAATGTTCATTATTCAGCCATAGTTTTCACTAGCATAAAGATATCACTTTTCTGCATACAATTCTCAAAGAATATGCATGGCGAAACAATAACGAGCTGAACCAATTCCAAAACCACTTGAAATATTTATTTTTCCATTATACAAAGATGGCCCTGGGAAATGGTGCATCAACCTAGTTGATAAAAGAATGGAAATATACTTTTTTATTTCTTTTTTTTTTTTTTCTTTTCGAAAGACGAATGGTTCAGAAATATTGTAAAAAACTTGTATTTGAAACACTTGGGACGAGACAACATTTCATAACATGACTGGAACAAGCCAGTATTAAAACCCAAGTTTGCAAGAGGCTAAGTGCTTTACCGTTACTGTAAATGTTTATGATTAATGTCAAACACATTGATATTTCTGGAGTGAACCTTATGATTATTCACATGAATTGGGATGAATATAAATAATCTCATAGTTTATTAGAATAGATATAAAATGGATAAATGCAGTCCACAAAATTGTTATCATATTTTTTTTATTAATCAATAAAACGTCACATATAAATATAATCAAACTAATCTAGATACAAAACAAAAAATGTCGTCAAGTAACGAAAATACTTCTGACTGATCAGTGTATCAAGACATAACTGATGCAACTATAAATCAACTTTATTTTGTGTTGGGTCAAGTTCTTTAAGGTGATGGGGATATTAAAACTAACACTCTCGAATTCTTTTCAGCCAATGCACAAGCTTTTTATAAAAATAACATTATGAAGCTTTTGAATAATTGAAAGATCAAAGCTGATAATGAAAGAAAGTAAGTTCAGGAATAAATTGCTAATTATACAAAGTAATTGAATTTAAGATTATAAATATACTGTTTATATTATATTTTTAATATTCTTCAGACCCTAAATCAAGACATTACTTGTAAGATGACTACTTTTTTTTAGTGATTAAATAAGAAAGGCTATACATACATACATACATACATACATATTATGATTAAAATGTCAGGATAAATGCGATTTTAATTTATAAAATCTTTACAATGGTCAATCAATAAAAATTCACTGCACTATCACAATGAATTTCAATTGTAAAATATATATAAAAAAAAAATTGTAAAGCAGAATAAAAACTCACGATTCTGAGTTTAACGATAACGAACCAAAGATGAACAAGGATTCCACATCTGAACTTTGTATATATATATATATATATATATATATATATATATATATATATATATATACCAAATGTATATGTATATATATATATATATATATATATATATATATTTATTTATTTATTTGGTCTTGCATCCACCCTAGACCTGTGATTGATCTACGGTTTCGTAGCAATCAGATTTTTATGGAGAGAGGTTGCTAGAATAAATGTTATATATTGCCCCTCGACTGAGCCGTCAATCAAGAGATGCACCTGTGTAAATAAGTAGAAGAACAGCGGAAGCAGGTGGATGTGAGACAATAATATAACCAGGTGCCCGGGGCGGTTCGAGTCAGTAGGGGACAAGACGCCGAAGTGAGAGCCAGCGGCAGACAGAGGGCTTTGGGCCCTCGGTGACCCACGGTAGAGCAACCCCAGCCAAGATGAGAAAGAAGTGCTGCTATGGTCAGAAGAACTTGGGTCAATATAGCAGTCTGTCCCTGTCTCCAACTCATCTCTCACACACAACCAACATCACCCTTTCGAGAATAAAGTGTGAGAGATATATTTTTATAAAGAAGTGTATTCGTTCGTTCATTGAAGTTCGTATATTATGTTTGATTATGTCTCTATTTGTATACGTGTACATGTATGTGGCTATACAACATAAAGACTTTGCCATATTTTTTGCCAAACAAAATTTTAAAATAGAATAACATTACCAAAATCCTTATTTATTAGAATCAGGAAAATCGTTACTGAAAACATTATAGGAACCATTTGGCTGAGACATATGCGAAGCTTTCATGCTTAATTACACAAATGAGTTGTGGGTAATGATATTTACATTGAAGGGTAACGTGTATATACCTATTGAGATTCAAACTCATCATAGGAGTGATCTGTTAAGTTAACTTTCTATGTTGTACAGCAAAATCGCAAAACTTTGGAATAGGGATGTTCTAAGATGATGCATGTAAAAGAGGAGAAACTCGTGGCAAAACGTTTATCCTCGTTGGAAAAGGAAACGGATTACCCGAGTTCTTAAACTAGACAGAATGTTTGGTTTTCACTTAAAGCAAATCTCCTTGAAGAAGGCTTGAATCCTTTTCATATTCTTCAAGCTATCAGTAAATAGTAGAGTTGAGTGTTTTTTTTTTTTTTAGTTTTTGGACAGCTTCTAGTCCAAGAAGAGGAAACCTTCTTGATACGGCTACCAGTCTAGGAGAAGGAAAATTCAAATCGGTGGTACTCCACTTAAAATTGAAGTTGCATTATATAAGTTGGCTATATTCATACATATAAAAATCTGATTTATTTACACTCGTGGCTCTATCTGAATTTTCTATTGCAGTTATATATAAAAAAAGAGCTCGTCTCACTGTAGATCCAATTTTGGTTGATACCTTACAAAACGGAATTAAAATGTATTTTTTTTTTGGTTGCTATCATTTATAAGATCTGATGTAAATGTACAGATGACTGAATTTGTTTCAGATTTTTTTCCTTGTTTTTTTTTTCAGGCAAGATTATTGCCTTTTTACGATTGCTTTTCTGACATTCTTTATCAAATCTAAGATAAAAATCAAACAGAAAAGAAAAGGCTTCTCAATTCCCTAAAAGAAATAAAATTTGATTTTTAGAAATTCTTTTGATTTTATGTAACGTTGAGCATCATTTTTGTAGTGCAGTATAATTTATACTCTTCAAAGTTCTCTTTAATATTGCTTGTATATAAGCATCTATAATTTAAAAAAAAAGAGTGTTGTTTTTACCTTGAACCATAGCGAATTTTCTCTGGAAATATTCTGAGGCTTTTTAATTTTTTCTCTCTCATCCATGTTTCCTAGTTGTCACGTAACATATACTGATTGATAAATTTTCTTTTTTTATTGATTAGAATTATTATTATAAATTAATTAATTTAGTTTATCTGCATTTTCATGTTTGTCATTAGAGATCGAATGAAAACAAGTTTCCTTCAATCTCAAAACTAATTCTTAAATTCTTTCCAGACATAAACCGAAACCTAACACACAAAACTGCTGGTTCTGGAAAGTGATTTCTTTGTCCTTTGGAATAGTTAGCACTTCTTTAAATAATATTGGCAGTGATTCTGTTGAAAGGGTATTTGGGTTTTTGCAAGAGATATTGATATTTTTTATTATCTGTGGTCCACTGGAACAGCCATGTTAGTGATATTAAATCCCTACAATTTAATACACTTTTAAATGCCTGAAGCTGACGGCTTTTCCAGACTTATTCTACTGGACATTGATTTCCAGTTTTTGAAATTATTATCTCTTGCATTAGTAGAAATTTAATCGTAAAATCTCTTACCTTTATCCTCCCTGTTAGCGGGGCTTAAAATACTCTATGTTCCCTGCAATGGGGTAACAATTCTTCTCGCAATGGTATCCCTAGAATAACAGTAAGCTGTATATAATGAAGATCTAGAGAGTGGAGAGGGTTCATTATTCCAAATCTAGTCTGACAAGGTATCCTATCTAGTCTGAACCGAAGTACTCGTACCTGTTAGAGATCCCATCTATGAGTCAAATGTTTAAAAATTACTAGTAGTAGATAAAAATAGTTGAAACCATATTAAGTTGGTGTCTTTAGTCGAGGGTGACTTGAAGGCTGCCTTTTCAATAAATTCTACATTGAGGTTTAGGAGAGGGCACTACTCTATTCCCTGGATTGTACTGCTTTACCCTTGATCCTAACCTTAGCAAGGCAGCATCAAGGTTCCATTTTTTGAGTCTTTGGCATGGGATTGAACCCCAGTCTCCCAGACTATTGGCGAACATTCTACTCATTAAGCCAATGGCCCGGTTGAAACCATAAAACTGTGTGTAAATTATTTGTATTTATACTTACCAACCCCTCCGCTCGGGCAGGATATGTCACAAGGTCAATTTTTTAAGCGGAGATTAACATTTTTGAATTCAGAGTTTTCCTTCTCCTAGACTAGTTGCCTCATCAAGGCTTAAAGAACCCAGTCTGCCCTGCCATTTACCGATAGCAGGAGGGAGAATAATTGGATTCATACCTTTCCCAAGGGTATTAGTGCTATGTGAAATGCAATCAGTCTCGTCCAGGATTTGAACTCATGTCGCCGTGTCTATTTCCTACGACGATAGCCATTACACCACGGACACCTCCTACAAATTATTTGTATTTGATAGAAATACTTGATATGCAAAAAATCTCTTAAACTACAATATAAAACTGTAAATATGAATATACATTATAATGTATATGTGTATATCTCGTGGGTCTTATTTAAACGAGATTATTTGTCGGTATAATAAAGTTCCTTTTCGTTTTCCTTCTCATCATCAAGGCGTGTTGACAACACGGAATCTTTTGGCTCTTACAAGCTATCTGTCTCTATTGGCTATCCTACTTGGTAAGTCTTCCAGACCGCACCCAGTTTCTCTACAGAGCCAATGAATATAGTTTTTTGCTAGACGGCCAACACAAGTGTGTACATTTGTAAGACTTCATTGGGAAACAGGGCATATCACCTAATCAGCAGTGCTCATCTTGTCTTGCATGCTTTTCTTCGATGACCTGTAAGATGAAAGATAAGTGGCTGTATAACTGCTGTTTTGTAAAATGCTGTTCCCAGGAATTTTTTTATAAAACAGCACGCAGCATCCTTGGGTAGATTTCATCAATCTTTTTCTCTAAGCTTTTCTTTATAGTCTGAGTTGTGCAACGGCTATACGGCTATGCCCAGGAAGAATTAATTGAACGCAACTCCCTAACATCTAGGAAAAAAGGAACCCTAGATGGCTTTACCTGCCATTCAATTAATCTGATCCTGATGTGTTAATGATCTTAAAATTTATAACCAGAAAATACTACAAATGTCAATATTCATAATCTCAAGTGTAATATATATATATATATATATATATATATATATATATATATGTGTGTGTGTGTGTGTGTGTGTTTTTTTTTTTTCTTGTGGTAGTAATGTATCCACTGTTCTTCATGACCCATCTTTCAGCGACTGCATCGCTTTCTAAGGCATCATGTTTTGAATAATATTCCTCCCTATTTGTATATCGTTGTTTGTTTTTATTTCTTTCCTCGGTTTTGTCGTCTTTTTCGATCAGCTTCTAAAACAAGAGACATCAACCAATTGGTACATCTGCATTGCTCATCATAGCAATAGTTATCCGAACGAAAGCAGACAGAATGTCTCCTCCACATTGCAACCCGACAGAATGCATCACAAGAAGCGTGAAATAAGATACATTTGTAATAAAGTAATCCAACACGTGGATACTGGGGTGGAAATGCTGACTCAACTGCTTGCAGCTGCATATTCTTTACTATGGTTTTTGACTTGACTGGTTTTGTTTGATTTCATGATTATAAATAGAAGTGATGACGTTTCCCAGGTAGCATATTTCCCGGATTATAAAATGAGTTTCAACAGTGTTCAAATACTACACTGCATTCAGTGTGCTAGTATTATATAGAGAGGGGCTGCTTACTGACAACTCCACACATATAACTGAATAATTGGAATAATTTTCCGGGAGTTGTTGAAAAAAACGGCCATCTAATGCAAATAATAATGCGATTATAATATAAAAATATAGTACATAATTCTACTTCTCTTCCGAAGATATTTTAACAAACCTGCAGACTAATTTGCCCAGTCGGCTGGTACTGTAGAATACACCGACTGCATCTCTGCAGAGGGGTAAGACCCCCCCCCATGAGTGTCCTGATAATGACACTAAACAATCTGATGGTGAGGTTCGAGTGATGCTGAAACTTTGGGGAATGCGGAGTACCCCTTCATTGCCATTGCTCCCAGATCCACTCTGGCCCAGAATGGTAGCACCTGATTGGGCCCTATCTATGGGTTAAATAGAACTAATAGAATACTTAGGCTAAACTGAATTGTTTGCATTAGAACTGTTTAACTAAACTAAATAACTTGAAATTGAAATGTTTTTGACAATTAAACCGTACTTACATTTGAACTGCGTGCTTATGCTAAACTGAATTATTTGAAATGGAACTGTTTTTTCACATTGAAACTGTATTTACACTAAACTGAATTGTTTAATATAGAACTGGTTTGACATTTAACTGTGTGTAAACAAAACCTGTACAATTAAACTATACTTACATTTAAACTGGGTACTTATGATAAACTGAATTGTTTGAAATAGAACTATTTTCATAAAAACGGATTTGGCGTTAAATAACCTAGAAAGGTTGATATGCCATAAAACCCAATCAACCAACCAACCAACAGCAGCCTAATGATGAAATAACAGCCCTGTCGTTAGGCTTTAGAATAGGTTGACTGTGTCCCCTGCAGAGAGAAATTATCAAATAACATGGAAGATTCAATATAGCAGCACTATGCTTCAAAATTAGAGACTAAAACTTATAACAACTCCTCCATGATACAATTATATTTACAGCATATTTTGTATTTTTCAATATTATTGCATTCAGTTTCCAAAGAAACGATGAAAACCAAGCATTTATGAGTCAAAATCTCCCTATAAATCAAAACTTTCCAAAGAAACCCTATAAATCCACCTCTTTCCCCCATTTCCAGCTATGCTTAAATAGTAGGTCAGACTGTACTCTTTAGTCATGCGTGCGGGACCAATCTGGAATAAAGATAAATTTGAATTCAAACAAGCTTACACTGTTTAAAAAACACCCTGTCAATGTAGCTTAAAATTTGTTGAGAGTATCCATTGCAGGGGATTAAGAATTCCCAAAAAAGGACTGTAACAGGTTCTCTGACAGAATAAAACAGGATTTCTTCTGTTATGGATGTGTCAGTACTGCTGTATGAATGCACCACCTATATGTAGAAAAAGCAAGATAAAAAATAAACACGAACTCTACATGTTGTTTTGAAAGAATCCTGGAAGAAACGCCCCACAAAACTACTGATGTACGGCCACTTACCTCCTATCTCACAAAAATTCACTTAAGACGATCCAAACGCTTTTGGTAAAGTAAACCGAACTCATAAATGAAGTTCTATTATGGACTACAAATAGACGCGCTAATGTGTGCCAACCAGCATAAATTTACCTACATCAGCCCTGGACGGACACTGGATGTTATCTAGAGGACCTTCCAAGACTAATAGAAAATAGAGATGGATGACAAGACATAGTCAAGGGAACACCTTGCTATCACCACGATTGATAATGATAACAGGATAAAAAAAAAATTAAATCTGGAAGACAAATATGTTTGCTTGTTTGTTTGGGTTTATGGCCTACCAATACTTGTAGGTTATTTAATGCCAAATCCATTTTTATACAAATAAACAGTCATATTTCAAACAATTTAGGTTAGCATATGTACTCCGTTTAATTGTCAAAAATATTTCTATTTCAAGCTATTCAATTTAGTCAAACAGTTCTAATTCAAAAGAATTTAGTTTAGTATAAGAATAGTTTTTGTTTACACACAGTTAAATGTCAAACAGTTCTATTTCAAATAATTTAGTTTAGCATAAGTACGCAGATTAGTTCTATTAAACCCAAAGATAGAGCTCTATTAGCTGATACCACTCCAGGTCAGAGTGGACCTGGAAGCGATGGCAATGAAGGGGTACTCCGCATTCCCCAAAGCTCCAGTTATACTGGAACCTCACCATTAGATTTTTTAGTGTCATATCCTGGAAACAGTTTGGAGGGGGTCTTACCCCTCTCCAAAGATACAGTCATCGGATTGTTTATTGTCATATCCTGGACATTAGTTTTGGGGTCTTACTTCTCTGCAGAGAAACAGTCGGTATATTCTATAACCCCAGTCGACTGAGCAAAACAAAAATGAGAAGAAAAACAATTATATGGATACTTTCAGCAACTTACTATTAGTGTCAAAAGGATAAAGCAAAAATTGATAATACAGGAAAATAGCAAAATGTCGTAAAATTGATGAAATGATTAATCCTACAATAAATATATGCAGCAAAGGAGCACTGAATCAATACAAAAATGACACGACAGGATGGGGAAGGTAATCTATTGGTAATTGCAAGAGAAACTGAAATTTCACCATACTAACAAATGGTATCTGCCCAAACCAGAATTTGTCCTTGAAAATGAAACAGGTAAAATTCTCTGGGATACAATCAGATGATTCAGTCCGAGTAAGAAGACCAAACTTAGTTTTAATTTACAAGAAAACCATCGTCTAGTGGACTTAATTTTAATTAACAAGGAAACCATCGTCAAGTGGACTTAGTTGCACGAGAAAATCACAGAAGGGAAAGGAAAGAAAGTAAAAAGCTGGAAAAATACTCAGACTTGCCAGAAAGGCCAGACGACCAGACCTTATAACAATCAATAACAACAAAAAAGAAAACTTTCACAATTGTGGACTTTGCTATCTCAGTGGACCACAGAGTAAAATTGAAAGAAAGCAAAAGAAAGGATAAGTACCTTGCTACGGAATTAAAAAAAAAACTGTGGAATATGAAAGTGACGGTTATACCAGTTGTAATTGGGGCTCTTGGTACAGCCACCAAATGATTGGTTCAAGAACTGGAAGACTTAGAAATAACTGAACGAGTAGAAACCATCCAAACTACATTATTGAGATCGGCTAGAATACTGAGAAGATTCCTGAAGACGTGAGGATACCTGCTGTCACTCAAACTCCAGTGAAATACCATCAGCGTTTGCTGATGTGAAAAACGTTTAAGGAGAATAATACTACAAATAATAATCGAATGCAGGAAAGTGGAATAAATGAATTAGAAGCCAAGGCCTGACTGGGTGGGGGATTATGAAAACAATTAAAATTTGACCATATAAACATATACTATATACGCACAAATCAGAATCCCTGCTAGAGAATAAGACATAAAATTTTCTGGGATTTGGAGATAAAAACGGAACAGGTATTTCCAATCAGAATAGACCAAGTGTTAATCAACAAGATAAAAAAAGAACTTGTCACCAAGTGGATTTTGCCGTTTCGGCGGACCACAGTGTGAAAATGAAAGAAAGCGAAAAGATAGACAAATAAATAGCCAGAGAATTATCAATAACTGTTGAACAAATAGAATGGTTGTTGGTGCATTTAGAATAGTCCCCCAAAAACTGGAGGAATTGAAAATTGGAGGAAGAATGGAGACCATCCGAACCACAGCATTGTTAAGAGTGGTTAGAATACTCAGAAGAATCCTGGAAAACTGAGGAGACATGCGACTAATGAGACTTTTTTGGAAGACTGTCAATTAAAACTAGTATGAAAAACTCGCAGTGATAATGCACAAACATCTACTTTATTGTAATTTTACAAATAATCCTACACAAAGAGAGTATAGAAAATAATGATAGAAATTAGGGCAGAATCTACTAGATTTAATACAAGCCAAAGAAAAATTTGTTTTCTGACCTTGATATATTAAAAATAGGTGAACAACAGGGAAGAACATGATCAAGATTCTCCGACCGGAACTGAAATATAAAATACTGAAAAGCAAGATCCCCATGAAGAAATTGAAGCACAAAATACTGAAAACCGAAACATCTTATACAACAGCACCGCAAAACAAATGTTAATAAAAGAAAACAAAATAAATGTTAAGTTAATAAAGAAAATGACTGAGTAGAAGACTACATTACCATCCCTCAGGAACCAAGACTGGAAAAAAGTCAATGTAGAAACCGAAAACGTAGACAAATTATTACAAAATATGCCAACGGGCAACATTACTGAACTAAACGAGCTAATTTATACAGGAGCGAAACTAGTCTATGATAATATCGGTGTTGCCTAAAGGAATCTGAACAGAAATACAAAACTTGATAGGAAATTAGGCAAGAAGAACAGATAAAGAAATTTCGAAAACAAAAGAAAATGGTAAGGAATAAAAAAAACATGCGAGGATATGTTGGGATGAAAAGACCAAATCAAAACAGCAGGAAAGTCTGATAATACAATCAAAAGAAAGGAGACTTAAAAGATACTGAGACAGGGTCAAGCAATACAAACAAAACAAAACATTCTAAAATAAAGAAAGAAAATTCTACTCACAAGTAGCTGGAGAATGCATGCGCACAAACTAATAACCAGATGCAACGGAAGAAAAACGATTCTCGAGTAAGATATAGCAATTGAAAGAACATAACAAAAAGGCTGAATGGATAATATTTCAAAAGATTTACAAGGTCTCCAAGGAAGATATAAATACTCTAGGCTTTGATTACATTCATGAATTCTGGTTTTTAGAATTCACTTCCATCCATAACATTCTGACTCTTTAACTTCTAGAAGAAGCAAATATACCCGAATGGATGACAAAAGGAAAGAATACCTTAATCTAGAAAGACCTTCAAAAAGAACCATCTCCAGCAATTAGAGACCGATAAAGTGTCTACCTATAAGGGGGAAAATCTCAACAGTACAGATTAGTGAGATCTATTACTCGCTAGTATGCCGACGACTGTTTCCTGAAGAAGAAGAGTTGATTTACTGTGAACTGATCTTCACATTGTCAAGGAGATGGAAACTGTGGCGGAAAAATGTAGCCATAGAGTGGACTGACAGCAAAAAACCTATGATGTGGGCTCGCAATTCCAGATTGCCGATTGTCGACAAATTAATCTCGGAAGCAATGAAAACTGGAAAGTGTAATTGATAGCAGGAAGAAAAACTTTTGTAGATGTGAATATCCAAAGAGGCATCTTCCTTGGTGATACGTTTTCACCATAATAATTTTTTTAGAGCGATGATGCCAGTTAATCACATACTTAGGAAGAACACTAGGGGTTATAGATTCACGAAATTACAAGAAAAATACATTAATTAATTTACATGGACTACGTGAAGCTGTTTGCAAAAAATGAAAAAGAATTAGAAGCAGATACAAACTATAAGAAAATAAAATCTGGATAAAGGATTGGAATTTAACTGAGAAAAATGTGCCATGCTCATACTGGAAAAATGAAAAAAGACAAATAACGAAAGGAATAGAGCTGTCAAATCAAAAAAAGAATCGGAACGTTTGGAGAAATGGAAAATTACGAGTAATTGGGAATATTGGAAGCGGAAATCATCAATCAAGCGGAGATGAAAGAAAATGTATGAAAGTAATACTCCAGAGGAAGGAAAAAAACTCATTGAACCGAGCTCTGCAGTAGAAACATCATCAAAAAATAAACATCTGACAATTTTCCTTTGTAAGATACATGGGGCCATTCTTAAAATAGACAAGGGAAGAACTCAGACAAATTGACCAGAGGACCCATAATTTGATGACGATGCGCAAGGCGTTATACCTGAAAGATGGCATTAACAGACTACATGTGTAAAAAAAGGAAGGAGATTCGCCAGCATTGAAGAGTGCGGGAATGAATCTATTCGAACACTCAGGGACTACATTAAAAGGAGCAATGAAAGACAGATCCCAACGACGAGTAGCAGAACTGACAAAATAAAGACAAACAGAACAATAACTAGAGAAACAGAAACGGGAAGAAAAACAACTGTATGGGTAGTTCAAGCGAAAAACTATCAAATCTCACACGAGAAGACCAAGACATATTTACCAAAGGGACATTTTAAGAGAGAATCGGAATCTTTTCGAACAGTTGCTTAAAACAGCTTCGTAAATCGATAAGACGCAACAAAATAGCAAGTTTAAGTTATATGGTGATAGAGCCGAAATTATAAATCACACAATAAGTGTAACATATTGACCTTCGACCCAGCTCTCAATCGAGAAACAGGTGCATCCGGTCGAAGATATCACCTTGACATGTGGACGGGTTGAATTCGGTGCAGATGCGACGCCCACAAGAAGCAGGTGAACGTCAAACAATTATATAACCCGGTGCCACAGACAGTTCGAGTTAGTTGGAGTCAGTTGGAGTTCGAGATGCAGATCGAGGCAGTGAGAACCAGCTCCCAGCAGAAGGTTTGGCCCTCAGGACCCCCGGTTGAGCAGCCCAGCTGAATAAGAAAGAAGTGCTGCCAAAGACAGAGGAACTGGGGGTCAATATGTTGCAGTCTATTCAGTCTCCAACTCACCTCTCACACGAAACTCTTTCGCAACCCTTTCGCAACCATTTCGAATAAAGTGTGAGAGGTATATTTTTCTAAAGAAGTGTGTTCGTTCGTCATTATTGTTGATTATGTTTCCGCATGTATATGTATACGTATAGTTGTATCACGGCTATACAACATAAGCAAATATAACAAACCTGAGCAAAAGGAGTATAAGACACAGCTTTGTGGGAAATGTGATCCACTAGTAATTGTACAAGAAATTGAAATTTTACTATACAAACAAATGGTTAATCCACAAACCAGAAATCGCCCTAGAGAATGAGACGTAAAAAGTTTGCTGGGATTCTGAAATCGATTCAGATCACCTAATCCCGGACGGAAGATCAAACGTAACAAAAATGAACCTGTCAAATTGTGCACTTCGCTGTCCCTGCGGACCACATTGAAAATCAAAAACGAAAAAAGAAGCAAATACTTGGATCTTACCAGAATACAAAATTGAGGAATATGAGGGTGACGATGTTGCTAATTGTAATTGGTGTTCTTGGGACGGTTCCCGAAAGTTTGGAAAAAGGGACTGGATGAGTCAAAAATAGGTAGAGGAATTGTAACCATCCGAATTACAGTATTGTTAAGATCGGCCAGAATACTCAGAAGAGTCCTGGAGACTTGAGGAGATTGCTGTCAATCAGGATTCCAGTGAAATACCACTCGAAAGAACACACAAAAACTCGCAAAAAATGCCACAGAAACGTATGGAATGCTTCAGACTGCTTTTCGACCATCTTGCATGAATCGAGCATCAGTTTTTGAGTGGTATAAGAGATTCAAGGAAGGCAGGGAGTCTGTGAGGGATGATGAGAGGTGTGGGAGAATTAAGGAAGTCAGAACACCAGAATTGATTGGTCAAAGGGTTAGGGTTAGGGTTATTATGTTGAGGTTTTAAGGGAGTTCTGGAGAGATTCGGTCGGAAGAGGCCAACACTCTTGAAATCGGGTCTGTGGCATTTCCACCTGGACAATGCACCAGTCCACAACTCCATCCTTGTCACAGACTATTTGACCAATATTGGCATCAAGACAGTTCCTGAGGCTGTGTCTAAGGTCATTGACACGCTCACACAAGAGGACTTCCATGGGGTGTTCAAGAAGTTGTTGGAACGGTACAACAAGTGCATTGCAGTCGGAGGAGATTACTTCGAAGGGAACTAGAGTTTCATGTGTGTACTGTCATTAAAAGTGCCCATACGAAAAAAGTCTGGAAACTTATTTAATGATCCCCGTAATACTAAAAGGCTATGGTAAATTCATATTTATCACTGCATCAAAACAGAAGCTTCGTAGAAATCCCTTGCTGGAATAATGAAGACAGATCTGAATAAAAATGAGAAGATATAAAAAAAATCAAATGTGTTTGTCACGTGCTTTAGTGACGGAATCAAGTGATAATACACACACACACACACACACACACACACACACACACACACACACACACACACATATATATATATATATATATATATATATATATATTATAAGAGTGTCGGTTGTCACTAAATCACTTTGTGGGTATGTGTCGAACCAAGTGCAATATAATATGGATAGTGCTCAATATCTAGGATAGAGCTATTATATAATAATAATAAATAAATACATATTATATATATATATATTTAATCCATGGAAAATATTCTGCAACCCTTGGTTTCAGGAAGCTTTTTACAAAACAAGTATATTATAAGAGTAATGTTTTTTTTTTGTTTTGTAAAAAACTTCATGAAACCCATGGATTATATATATATATATATATATATATATATATATATTATTATTATTATTATTATTATTATTATTATTATTATTATTATAATACATACATACATATATATATATATATATATATCATGGAATGGATGAAATTTTTTTTTAGTGTAGTGTCAACTTTTGGACTCTATAAAGAAAAATGATTATAGCACAATGAGATTTTTGAATCGATGAAGGTAAAAAATCTTTATGATTACAATCAAATACTATGCTATCTATACGAATAAAATAATCAGCCGAATAAATCGATATATAATGTCTAATGCACAAAATGAGTCTAACTGTAGACTAAGTGTATTATCCACTTTTCCATTATAAAAAATTATAGTGATAGATTTTTACCTATTACATTACAATGGGCCCATAATTTGTGACTTGTACAAATTTCGATCAATTTGTTTATCAATAGTTTCCATTCAACAAAGTGTTAATCCTTCGCACGATGAAAATCATGACCAATTATCATGTAATTAATATAGACTCGAATAAGTGTGCTTACTTTAAATTTCCAAATAATTGAATTACTTTTCAGTGAAAATAGAAGAAACTCTCACGAGTGATGTCTTCTATTTATTTCCATGGAAACTACAACAAATACATGAATCATAATAACACTGTTGATCAGAACAAATTTTCAACAAGACTATTTCGTCACATATTCGACAAACACTGTTGGTTATAAATTTCTACCTGCAATTAACAAAAGTAGGCATACCGTTTTCGCTCCAAAATTAATGTCTCCTGTATTTATGTTAGTTCAAGGGAACAAAGACTGATGTTGATGGTATGGTAGTAGTGTTTGAACTTTACCTCTACTCAACTACATTTCTGGCTTGAAAAGAAAGGTATATTATAGAATGACTCAATGTGAACGCTATTTGTACTCATTTATATTGATCGATGTCACTAGTGAGCTGTTCTTAGCTTCAGCTTTCCATTGCTCTCATAACAAAGTTCATTACTTTCTTGGAGAAGTTAAACATTCTTTAATCTTTCTATAATCCATGGTTGTATTATTTCGTAAATTTTTCTGTAGTCTATCCCTGACATCTTAGTTGGCTAAATTGATCGTTTCGTAGACATTTGAATTGCAAAACTTCCAAAATATATGATAAAACACACAATAGACATGTTTATGGACCAGAATTTCACAAGAAATCTGTTCATGGGCTCTAAATAGCTTTATGTTTAAAACAATTTCATATTTATTAGACTTTTGACACACATGTAAAAGCGCAAAAAATAAAATGAAGTATTTGATAATAGATAAACCCAGTAAAACCAAACACTGAAGGCGTATCAATAGAACATGTTAGTATCAAACTCAGTGGAATGAACATTCAATTTGACACGGATTTTTGCTTCTAAAAATGGAATTATACATGTTATGAACCTAATATTTATACTGGAAATCAATAGCTGAGACAGATCTAAATTAAACTATGTTGACAAAATACCATGTAAAGCCTTATTTAATATATATATATATATATATATATATATATATATATATATATATATATATATATAAGTAATACCTTTTACATCAGTGCTTTTTATATTTCCAGATAAATTATATCGGTATTTTATCTCAAAATAGACATTTTCAGGAGTGTTACCTTAAAATCTGGTCATAATTTTTTTTTTTTACTGAAATACTCATAAATATATGTTATTAAACCTTTCACTTCAAAATATCATTGTTGGATGGTTGGTTGGTTGGTTGATGTTTTACGGCATATAAACCCTTGTGGATTATTTAATGCTAAATCCTGTTAATTCATATATGATTTGTTAGTAAATAATTCGTAGGTAACTTTATTTTCAAACGTGTGGCTAGAACTCTTTTGTTCGCACACTGTTAAATGTTTGCAAGTATTCCTATCTATCATTAATAATTCTATTTAATATTAATCCTTTGTTTGCACACAGTTAAATGGCTTCATGTATGATATTTAACATTTATCAAGTATTATTATGTAAAATGAATAATTTGCTCACTGTCGAATGATTTCAAATGACTAATAATAATAATCTTTTATAAATGATTGAACAGTTCTATTTGACTTATATATGGTACTCTAACAGGTACTACCACTTTTAGTCATAGTGGACACAGGAGTAATGGCAACGAAGGGGCACTCCACGTTCTCCCATTTTCCGGTACTGAAACCTCACCATCCAACGCAAGGTTTTGTTATATTCACGTGATATGGGGAATCTTGTCCCTGTGCAGAGGTACAATCGTCATGCTCTGCTATCTCAGCTGACAGGTCAGCCAAAAAATCAGATTATTTCTACCAACCGAAGCGATACATTATCTAGAATTAACATATACATGAGCGAAAAAGCCACTTAAAAGATTGCACCACAATTTAGATGATAAATTTGCATGAAGCAATTTTACCATTAATTTTTCGATAAAACTATCAACATCAAAACACTATAAGATTTTAATAAAAAATAATACTACTTAAAAACGTGTTTGCTCATAGATTTAAGATCTAGAATATACACATATCTTGTTACATTAAGAACCTACATAAATCACAAATCTCTGGCCCTAACCCAATATTGCTATGAACCGATTTTTCTTCCCTGTGGAAAATTTTTACGGAATTTTGTTTGGAAACAATAGAAACATGCGAAATTGAAACGTTAAAGATTTTTCGAAATTATTTTGTTTTTTATCTAAAATATTTGTCCAAACAAAGCAATATATTTATTTGAAAATCTTTGAATTAATCATGAATGCTAGTCCAACTTAATGAATATAATTTTTTGGACATTTACATAATTACTCTTCGCCTTGATGAGCTATCTATAAACTTAATTAGTAACGCTCAACTTACTGTAAATAAGTATTATAAAAAATGATAAATACAAAATAATTACTCATTTTTTCTTTGCAATTTGAAAGATTGATTTTTATACTATTAGTTACGTCTTGCACCATTATAACTTCCAGCTGATTTATTTTTTGCGTACAACCTCTCGATATAGGATGGGACTTTCAATTCGAGGAAAAAAATTACGTTAAAATCTCAACCTGGATCCAATAAGTACGCATAACAAATTTAGTAACTCCACTTCGAAACGTTCGGCAGTCAATAGAGGACAGACACAAAATAAACAGATAAATAAACAAATGAGTAAAAGCCCTTCCCAAGTATCAATATAGATTTTAATAAGAGGACTTTCTAGAATTCAACTGACTTTGTTTTGTTTGGAATCCAAATAAATGTCAATTGAATCATTGTACTAAATACGGCGTGAAGCGTTTTGATTATTTGTGTGTGTGTGTGTGTGTGTGTGTGTGTGTGTGTGTGTGTGTGTGTGTGTGTGTGTATTATTCAAGAGTAGTGATTTCTTCGAGTTAAGGATTATGCCACTCCCCTGTTATTACTTTCCTGGTTTGGAGGGGAGGGTCAATATTTTGATTATTGCTGGTACTTTCCATTGTTATTAAAGATAAGAATAAACACGATTATTTCATCTTTCTCTAATGTGTTCAATTCATATTAGGACAGCTTAACGAAATTAAAAAGAGCGATTTTGTTTGAGCTTTTATACCTAAAAAGCATGCATAAAAAAGAAGATAACCCATGGAATCAATTTCACAAATTTCTTTATTAAATAAAGGCACACATACGCGTACGCTTTCATGCATTTTTTTTATGCATAATATATAAAGAAAAGTCCCGAAATCTATAAATCTGTTAGCCAATCAGTTTCACTTTCATAATATTTATAACAGAAAAGACATAGTCTTATGTATATATAATACGAAGGTAGTTTGGTTTGTTTTTTGTGCTTTCAATGAGATATCAATATTCGTGGATAAATATTTGCCATGGGAATCCCTGTAGAAAAATAGTAGTGGAACTACTTAAACAATAGCTGGGGAGATATGGGGTTCATATCTTTCCCAAAGTTATCAGTCCAAAAGTGGTCGTAATAGCACGACTGGAGTTCGAACTAGCTTCCAACGATTTCTTCCCAGAATATGATTGTATGTGTGCATGTTTCTGAGAGCGTTCGTACATGTACCACATTCTCCACACATTCACGCACTTACACAAACTTTCTCTCAGATTATATATATATATATATATATATATATATCAAATTCATGGAATATAGACTGCTGCAACCCTTGGTTTCATGGAGTTTTTTGCAAAATAGCAATCATCAGGCAGTTAAGAAAATATTGCACTTGGTTTGACACATACCCACAAAGTGATTGAAAGACCACCAACACTCTTATAATATATATATATATATATATATATATATATATATATATATATATATATATATATATCAGTGGCGACTCTAGCCTATTTTTGCCACTCGTGTACCCCACCTCTGCCAACTTCAGTTCCCAACCCGTGGTCCGTGGACCCAAAGTAAGTCATCATAGTTGCTATTGCGTGATTCTCCATTGTATAGCACAGATTGACAAACATACCTTGCATGATGTTTTTTTGTAAACAATCAAGATACTATATAATTTGTAGTCTTGTTAATACAGTAGATAAGATAATTTTTTTTCCTTTCAAAAGTATAGAAGAAAAGAGAAGATGTTCATTACTATGACGAGAAAAATATGTTTATTAGAATAAAGAAACTGATGACAATATACACAGACACAGCTAGTAGTTTCAATTTCGCTTAAAATAAAGATTATTTGTTGAAAATGTATTCAAATAAACAAATTTTAGTTACAGAATGTAATATATGCTACATTCATTAAAGAAATAGACATCTGTTAGTGAAAAAACGAATTAAAACACGCCGTTTAACCAACATTTACCATAGCGATGATGATGACGTCGGCGACGGCTCTAATCTACTATCCCCCCCTCTCTCTCTCGGTCCCTATCTCTCTCTTCCCAAGACATCTATCAGCAGTCAGAATTTGCTAAGATTTTTGAGCACGGTGTTAGGGTTGCTCTTGCTATTGGCTACAGCCAAAAGCGTATTTCTCTAACATTACTGTTATTATAAGTGTCTAGTGCCTGGCACGGATTGCGCGTTCAACATTAGAGCCGATTTTATGGGATGTTCAATGAATCTGACGGTGGCCGGACAAAGACCATCCGTTCAAAACAGCATCGTTGTATTATTCCCAGATATATTTATGAACTTTTGGCTACTTAGTTATCGAAACTTGAATAGATACGTAATTCAATTGAGATCAGACTAAGTATGTTTGCTTGAAATTAATGGATGATTTTTAATCCATTTTGAATAACATTGATCGAGTTATTGGTCGTGCCGGGTACGAGTAGCACTAGTCCCGTCTCCACCCCTGATATATATATATATATATATATATATATATATATATATATATATAATATTTAAATTAGAATGCTTACGATCAGTAAAAAAAACCTTTAGAAAATCAAACCAGTGTCTCAAATTTTAGCCCTTAAGGAGGCTATTTGAGTTCTATTTTATGTTAATATACCTGGAAAAAGCAATTATCCGTCTTTTCCCTACTTTGTAATAAATAGTAGGCCAGAATCAGTACTTTAGCCTTCGTTTGATAAAGTGCCAAAGCTCAAAACAGCTTTATTCTCCAAAAAAATTGGCCTTGTATCATATCCTGCCCGTTGCAGAATATGACAGGAGGGTTGATTAAATATATACATAGAGAAATCCTTGTTTTTCCTACAACCTTGCCCAAAACTGTTCCCTGGAAAGGAAGCAAGCTCCACGGTCTCATGGGAGATTAACGGGTGCCACAAATACAGAATATGGTAATAATAAATATAATTAGATAGGATTAAAATATTTCTCCCCTTGGTTTTGAGGTTGAAAAGCTTCTCCTTCGAAATCCTTAACCGATCTCATTTTACTGGCAATGGTGATAAAATTCAACATCGAGAAGCTGCATAAGCCACGCAATAACTACAGAGCTGTCTGAATTTCCCTGGCTGGCAAACTAAGTT
Organism: Sepioteuthis lessoniana; assembly: GCA_963585895.1. Lineage (NCBI taxonomy): Eukaryota > Metazoa > Mollusca > Cephalopoda > Myopsida > Loliginidae > Sepioteuthis > Sepioteuthis lessoniana. The sequence goes on from OY757916.1 coordinate 90,863,971, forward strand.
TTAGAAACATTACAAAACTAAATGGCCTGGAAGACTGGCTTTCACTCAATCTGTCAACTTGGATGCATAAATACAAGCCTACTGCATACAGTGCGTTTGCATACATCTTGGTTGTGGGAACAAGATGAACATTTCAGTGTATGCTTGTTTAGTAAACTGACAGGCAGGCCTCCGTCTATAGAAATAAAAGAAAAATAAAACTCCCTTTCCTTTCTCGCTGGGTTGTTATGCTGTTTTAGATTATAGCACATTTCTAAAAGTATATTTATTGCGAAAGCTTGTCCATTTCTTAACCATAACATTAAACAGTAATATATAATTGTTAGAGTTAATTTTTGCTGCGTATTTCTTAATCTTCTTATGAGGAATTTAAACTCTATGATCAGATTATTTTTATATTAATTGTATAACTCTTCTACTACCAATATAGATAAAAAATAACAAATAATCTGACAAAATTCAATCCCATATGCCCAACTTGTAATGGACTTTTAACAAATATTAAACAACTATATTATTAACATATTATATAACATTATTTTATATAAAACATTACTGTATAAAATGGATATAATGATATAACGTATATTATCATTGTATACCTAACATGATATGATTGCATTATTTTTCTCCTTCCAAGTTTTTTACGCCAGTGGTAGCTGGTGGGTTTTAATAGTAATTTGAATGAGAACAAGTCTCTTCAAGTCTCCAGGAATATTCCGAGTATTAAGGCCAATGGTCTGAATAATTCAATTCGTCCTCCAATTTTCTACAATTCCAAACCATTTTCCAATCCTCTCCTGACCGCTCCCAGTGTGTCAACTACAATTGGTATCACCGTTACTCTCATGTTTAATCTTTTTTTAGTTCTCTAGCAAGGTCCAAGTATTTGTTTATCTTTTCACTTTCTTTGATTTTCAGTCTGTAGTCTACTAGAACGACAAAATCCATAAGACGACAAATTCCCTTTTTTTTTCTTGTTTTTTCTTGTAATTTTATTTTTTAAATCATCTCTAGGCCTGTTTTCTGGCTTAGATTTGGTGATTCGTTTGAATCCCAGAGAATTTTCTGTATCTTATTTTCAAGGGCGAATTCTTTTTTGTTTATATATCATTTGATAGGGGGATACATTTTCAGTTATTGGACGATTCCAAGTGGATCACCTTTCCAATACAATTGTGGCAAGTCGTGTACTCCCTCTAGGCTAGTTTGATACATTTGCTTACTGTGCGATTAAGCGTTTCATCCCTTTTTCCGCATAACATACACTTCCTATTCTGTTGCCTATTATCAATTTTTGTTTTACTATACGAGGATCATTAAATAGGTTTCCAGACTTTTTCGTATGGGCACTTTTATTGATAGTACACACATGAAACTCTAGTCCCCTTCGAAGTAATCTCCTCGGGGTGCAATGCACTTGTACCGTTCCAACAACTTCTGGAAGGCCTCATGGAAGTCCTCTTGTGTGAGCGTGTCAGTGACCTTTGTCACAGCCTCTTTCGTCACCTCAATTGTTTCATAACGACAGCCTCTGAGCTTAGGGAATAACCAAAAGTCACAGGGAGCAAGGTCTGGACTATATGAAGGCTGAGGAACTGTCTTGATGCCCATCTTGGTCAAATAGTCTGTGACAAAGATGGAGTTGTGGACTGTTGTATTTTCCAGGTGGAAATGCCACAAACCCGATTTCAAGAGTGCTGGACTCTTCCAAAGGAATCTCTACCTGAACTCCCTTAAAACCTCAACATAGTAACCCTAACCCTAACCTTTGGCCAATCAACTCTGGTGTTCTGACTTCCTTACTCCTCCCACACCTCTCACATCCCTCACAGACTCCGTGCCTTCCTTGAATCTCTTATGCCACTCAAAAACTGATGCTCGATTCATGCAAGATACTCCAAAAGCAGTGTGAAGCATTCCATACGTTTCTCTGGCATTTTTTCCAAGTTTAAAACAGAATTTTATTGCATATCATTCTTTTAACGTGTCCTCACTTCCTGATTGCATCTTTGAAATTCATCAGCTATGACAATCAGGCTTTAGTAGGGTGTATTCCAATTCCTGCTGTAGCTGTTCATTTGAATCTGAAATCATAAAAATGAATCCGTCATCTCATAACATATATAGCAATAACATACTAAATTTTCAAGAGTCTACGACAATTTTAAATGCCTGTATAAAAAAATCTAGAAACTATTGAAGGCACTACGTAATTGGTCGTAATAGCGTTTTTCTTTCGGCTGCTTATAGAAGAGCTTCTGTCTCTTTCTTGAGATGTCTATTTCGTAGCGCTATTCAGGTCTTCTCGTGAGCAATCTCACCATTTTGTTGCTTGAAATATCCATACAGTTGTTGTTTTTTTTCCATTTCTGTGTCTTAGTTTTTGTTTAAGCTTTACTTTCGGTTTCGTACAATCCTTTTACGGATCTTTACTCAGGATATCGGGTAGGGGAAGGGTATGACAATATGTAAGTTGACCTTAGTCAAGGGTGTCCCGAAGGCTCCCTTTTCGATAGCTACAACCCCATGGTGTAGGGGAGGGCGCTACTCCTTTCCCTGGATTGCTCCACTTTACCCTTCATTCCGACATTATATTGCTCAGTGTTAAGCAAGGAGGCATCAAGTACCATTTTTTGAGTTTTTGGTATGACTTGACCTGGAATTGAAACCAGGTCTCCCTGACCATTGGCGAACACTCTAACTATCATGCCAATATCCGATCTTGATAATATGTAAATTATATATTTATGATTTTGCTGCCTCTTTTGGGTGATATTTTTCAGTCATATTCCTAGTACTCTCTTACGGAGATGAAACGTTCTGCAAAGTATTTTTTTTTCGTTTCATATAAACTGGGACTGCACGGTATATTGTTAATGTATTTATCTGTCCCTTTCTTGATAATACCCAGGGCTCCCACTCCTACTGGCACGGTTATAGTTTTAAGGTGTTCATTATCTCAATACATATTTTCAGGTCTTTGCATATACCAGTTGAATTTTATGGTTTAACTGATATGTTATCCGATGACACCGACACATCAATTAGAAGACATGTTTTTCTTTTATAGTCCTTAATCCCTATATCTGGTCTATCGCACTTTATTTCACAATCAGTTTTAATATTCCGTATAATAGCAGTACCTTTGCCTTCTGTTTTTTTTTCTACTCAGTGTTTATACCATTTTTCACAATCCAGTATTTCATAATATTTAGGTATTTTCCATGTACTAATTATACGGAGAACTAAGAAAACCGTGGAACATGTGGGTGACGGTAATACCACTTGTAGTTGGTGCACTTAGAACCGACCCCAAAAGCATGCAAACGGGGCCTGAGGAATTCGAAATCAGAGGAAGAATCGAGACTATCCAAACAATAGTATTGTTGAGATCGTCCAGAATACTGGGAAGAGTCCTGGAGACCTGAAATGTCTTGCTATCATTCGGACTCCAGTGAATGATAACCAGCTAACGCTGGTGTGAAAAGTTGCAAGCAATAATAATAACAATAATAACAATAATGATAATAATATTTGTTTGTTTGTTATAACTCTTTGGGCATCTCTGCTTTTGACTATTTTCTTACATAAACCTTAAAAAGAAAGAATTTTTACATAGAACATACACACCATTAATACAATCAAACCGATCAAATTCTGTAAAATAATTCAACCAACAGTTTCCAAAAATGCCCTCTTAAATTCCTTTTCTTCCCATTTTTTCTGAAATCATATGATTGAATCTTTTTTTTTTTTTTTTACATTCCTGCTGTTTTTGATCTTATGAGGCAATTCGTTCCACAACTATATTACTCTATAAGCCAAAAAATCCAATTGGTTAGTTGACATAGGTTTTCAAATATGTCTTGACAGAAAACTTCCAGTTCGAAGAGAAATATTGAAAAAATGTCTTCCCTGATTAGAATTAATTACTTTGAAAGTTTCAATTAGATTACGTCTTATTGGATATAATATCTGATAAAATCGTAAGAAAGAATACTTGTAAACCAAAAGGAATTGTTTGATTTTAACGGTATTTCAATTCGTCTAGGGTTATTTTATGCCTAATATTTAGGGAATTGCATACATTGTATGTTTATATTTATATTTTTGTGTTGTTTGGAGATTTTGCACATGCATGTATGATATCAAGAATTCAAATCGAGTGCGAATAATTTTAATACAGGTCTACTTGACCCATAGATTAAACCCTAACCAGTATTATCTCTCCAGTTCAGAATGGACCTTGGAGTAATTGCAATGAAAGAATACTCCACACTCGCCAGATATCCTGAAGTGGAGCCTCACTATCAGATACAGTTTAGTTTCATACTCAGGATACTTATTTTGGGGGATATTACCAATCTGTAGGGGATACATTCAACATACTCAAATCGCCGCCGACAGGGTATCAGAACTTTTTGTTAAAATCGTTTTATTATCTCAATAACATTTCGCTCTTCATCTCAGGATTATTTTGAAATACAACGACAAAAGGTTTAGAAACTCATAAAAAGATGCTGAAAATGTTTTTATTATTTATCATATGGGAACGTGTTGCGAGGTTATTTGAATTTATTGTGATGTTAAGAGTTTTGAAGAGATATTTTATTACTGAAATTTGTTAAAATGAAAATTTTCTAACAAAAAATATCAGGCGTTATAAAATATGTTTGACTATATCAATAAGGGTAAAAGTTTAAAATTAAAATTATCTCACTTATATCTACTGTAACTTTATTTCGTTTTTGCATTATTTTATCCAGATAATGTGATATATATACCTGTTCTTTGTTTCATGGCTGTCAACAGCCTCAGTTTTTGAAGTCCTGTTTCTTACGAATATGTTATATAAATGGTATTAAATAAGATCGATATCACCACCTAGTAAATGCTATTGGCAAACAATAAAATATGATACATAAAATTGATTTTAAAATATAATCTATATTATAAATATACTATATAATATGTTGTTACATAAAATTAATATCATATAGCTTGTATATTAAGATTATATTTTTCATACAGCAGAAAATAACAAGGTTCTGACGAGATTCTACCTCGCATCTTTTATTCTTCAGAACCTTCCATACTATGACAACATTTTACCCATTAGGTTACAGGAACTCAACTACCTGACATTTTTTATCTGTTTTCAAAGCGTCTAATTCCATGACAGCGTATTATAAATTAAGCTATAAAAGCTCGCCAATCAAGTATCCATAATGTAAGCCATATTCTTTCCACTGGAGATTTTATTTTATACATATTTGTTTATTTACTCGTGTAGCATTGGAGAAGTCTGAGAATCTTTGATGTTGAAAATTTCTAATGTTTTTTTTTTCATTGATATTTCTTTCAACTTATATTTATTGCCTCTTATCATAAATAATTTGCGATTTTATTTTACGGTTTTATGTATGTGGCCTGAGTCAGAAAAGAAGAATAAGCTTCAGACGAGGTTAGAACTCGAACCCGTTATCCTAAGAAGACGGCCTTTAAGAGAATACGAATAATATCAGAAATTGTAAAAATAATTATATGATTGAAATTCAAACTTCCTTGAATTTTTGCCGAAGGCCACAGGAAGTTACAGAACGTTGAGGGTGTTTAATTTGTTTTTTAATTTCTATTGGAGTTCCTAAATAATATGATATTTTGGAAACTTCTCCATGTGATCGCCGTAATATCAGTTCTGCTTCTTTAATAAAGATACTCTGATAGAAATATCACCCCCTTTTAATAGCCGATAGGTGCTTCCATGAATGTATGTTGACAGGGATCGTGAACATGAGGAGACTGTTTGAAATCATATTAGGACAGGAAGTTAACCTTTTTTTAATCGTCTTGTATCTTTATGGTAGATATATATGTCAAATATTATCAATCGACTAATTTTAATTAAAAATGCTGAAAACATTTTTACACTCATAATATATAGAGTGAGCAACAGCTGTTAAACGATGCATAGAAATTTAGTCTTTCCGACTATTGCCAACGTAATGAGTCCGACACTCGGTCTTCTCTCCATTAACATGGCACTGTACCAGACAAGGTTAAATTTCGGAATAATAATTGATCCCCATTATCGTCAACGTGCTTAAATGAATCGACGAATGGAAGGCCAGGTTTTTATATCTCTCTAGAAACATATTGCTTAACTAAATACAGTGTCGGCACTGTTAAGCTTGCGTTAAAATAAGAATCCTAAGTCATTGTCTTGGGCTTGAAATTCCAAGCAAGTATGAAAATCCGTCGAGGGATTGGCTCCATGTATTCACTGAAAATGTATTAGATTTACAATTTTGTGAATGAGATAGAAAGGCCGATGGTTTGGGACTTGAGAATAGGCTGGTCATGTAATATTTCGCCGACACTCTGATATTCTCTTTTAGAATCCTTTCGCATAAGCATTGTTCCATTCATGATAAGAATTCATGCGTCATTTGAATTCCTCGATATTCGACACAATACTTCATTTGCTCTATGGGACCTCGTCTATCTCTGGATGTTGATGAAGATTTACAAATGGAATGATTGAGAAAAGAAAAAAGTAAAACACTTTAAAAATATATGGACAAACCAAAAATACGATGTGATGGTGAATATGAATTTTCTTTTCTTTACTTCTCTAATCGTGTCGGCTGGGGCTGAAGAATACACCGACTGTATCTCTTCAGAAATATTAGTCCCCCGACAATAAGTGTCCTAGATATTATGCTAAACAATCTAATGATGAGGCTCCAGTCTCTGAAGCCTATGGGGAATTTTGAGTAGCCCTTCATTATCCTTACTCTCTAGTCCATTCTGATTTGGAGCGATAATATAAGTTAGGGTTCCATCTATGGGTCAAAAAGAACTATCTAATTATTTACTATAATTGAAACCTGTGTGCAAACAAATGACTCATGTTAAATAGAATTATTAGTGTTGATAGCAAGAACTGAAACCATTTAACAGTGTGCAAAAATTGAGTTCTGGCTCAGTTAAGAATGTTACCCACAAATTATTAACTTAAAAATCATATGCATACACAGGATTTTGCATCAAATAAGCACAATGGTTGATATGCCTTAAAATACAACCAAACAATATAATTGTATCAAACTTCTGGTAACTGTTGACAGGGGCTTTCATGTTACTTTAAAGCGATTTAAAATATTGTTCAGTGAGATTCTGTTATAGTTATAGAATATTACTTAACTTTATCAAATCATTCTGTTCAGTAACAAATTAATGTGACGTTTCCTTCATTTCCCTTAATGACTGTATTTAGCCGAATGTGTGTGTGTGTGCGTGAGAGAGACAGAGAAAGAGAGCGTGAGAGAGAGATAGAGAAAGATAGATAGATAGATAGATAGTGAGAGAGAGAGACAGAGACAGAGAAAGAGCGATAGAGATAAATAGAGAGAGAGAGAGAGAGAGAGAGAGAGAGAGAGAGAGAGAGAGAGAGTGTGTGTGTGTGTGTGTGTGTGTGTGTGTGTGTGTGTTTGTGTGTGTGTGTGTGTGTGTGTGAATAAATGGTCCAAATATATTTATATAGATATGTCCGAATAAGATATATTTATATATTTTGAAATTCAAAAATGCTTATATATATATATATATATATATATATATATATATATATATATATATATATATATTTATGAGTAAAAAAGGATCAATAACTTACCGCTCTCAGTTTCTCGACTTGGATCAACTTCTGGGATTCGACCAATCTCTCCGGATGATCGCAATCGTGAAACTAAGAGTTGTGGGTAATTCATCTTTTTTTTTTACTTTTTATTTGCTCTTTTGCTCTATGATTTCTCTTCATTAGATAATAATTGTGTATTAAACATTTACTGAATTTTAAATTTTATTGTTCATTGAACGGTAGGCATTCTAATTTTAACTTTCTTTCTATCCATCTAGCTATCTATCTATCGTCTATGTGGGATACAGAGAGATAGAGAGAGAGGGAGAGAGAGAGGGGGGAGAGTTACTAAGACTTGCTTGTGATGATACCTTTTGTATTTTAAATGATCTGATTTGATTACGAATAGAGGAATGATGAACGTATTACATGATTTGTTTTAAGTTTTAAGGTACCGTAGACAATCTTAACATAGTGTGCTATACAACGTTGCTCGAAAGTTGACTGAGATAACGAAAAATGTGGATAAACACAAATTTATAGAGGTTCGCACGTTCGTCAGAGTTTTAATTAAATGGACTGGTCTTTTCAAGGGGTTCCCAACCATCGTTCATTGGGAGGAGAAAACTCTATGCATCTTTAAAAGGTTATGTTGAAGACTTATTTAACGGTTCAGAAATATAATTCCTCCTCCAAAAATAACGAAAACAACAATAACAGCAAAAGAAAAAAAAAAGTCTGCTAGGTTCTTTTCAAAAACCGTAATTGTATTTATATACTTACAGAGTTTTTGCTTTGTACGTATAAAAAGGGCGCCTTCCCCGTGGAGTAAAAAAAACCCAAAGATTTGGTTATTTGTTATTACCAACGCTAAAGATTACATAAATAGATTATCATTCTACATTGAATTAAAATGAGAACGCGAACCCCCTTATAGAGTGAAAAATATCATTTTTGAAAGATAAAAAAGATAAAAATTGCAGAGGGTTTGAGGGTCTAATTAGTTCAACACATAAAAAAGACATGGCTTGAAAAAATTTTTACACATTTTTTTTATGTAATACCAGAGTTATTGTGTACAATTAAATTAAAATTAAACCAGAAAATTCATTCTTAGATGGAAAGTAAAATTGTCTCTTTGGGAAAGACTTTAGCCCTGCTTTCAGTGTAATATACATTTAATCATTGACCCCCACAATATTACCCTGTGATATATTAATGTTAATTGATATGAAAGTTTCACTGCATACAATGTAATATACATGTTATCATTGGCTCTACATTATTACCCTGTGATATATTGATAGCGCATGTGTGTGTAGTTGGATGCACGCCTTTGCTAATAATAACTATTGACATCGACTTGAAGTTTTTGCATCAATTCTGCATTGTAGAATTCGTCATTTTAAAGATTTTTTGTGTATTTTGTAAGACGGGAGAGTTTCCATAGAAGTTTGAAAGACTAACGCGGCAATCTGTCGGGATTGCGAGAACAATAGCAATCCGAAATCTCATTTATCTGCACCAGAGAACCAATTTCAAGGAATGTAAACAGGCATTTGTTAATGTGCAACTTGTGACTGCAATATAAAAGACACTTTTAAAATAGCCTTGTATATGAAGGCGATGAAAGGAGTGCATGTCTTATTTTATAAAATCTCTGTGTGCATATTCAGGTCTGTCTTTCTTTCTCTCTCTCTCTCTCTCTGTATGTGTGCGCGTGCGTATGCGCATGTGTGTTAATATGTAGACTGCATATGCAGAATATGCGTTCATTTATATGAATATAAGTTTAAACAATAGAAAATGCAAAATGCAGTCCTTTTGGAATAATTTCCCATTAAATAATTTAGTAGATTAACGGCTCTCAGGAGCATGAAATAAGTTATATATCCTCATAAAACGTATATTTGTATATCTTTTAAAAAAGAGAAAAATATCTTTCTATGTATGCAGGTATAAATAGATAGATAGATAGATAGATAATGGATACCACGAATGTGCGTATCATTATTGCATAGTTTGTGAAAGAAAAGTCAAGTTATGAACAGATTTGTCTTTTTAAGTCGCCAAAATATTTAAAGTTCCTTGCAAAAATGTGTCATGCTTGGGATTTAATTTTTTTTGGGGGGGGGAATAAGAATTACATAATTTCTATCTATTTTTGTATGAATTTAATTCCCTTGCATTGACTGTCAATTTCCACAGATCTTGCTGCAATTTGTAGCTCTGCTGTAATCCACCTTGACCTTCATACATGGTTATGTAAATGACTTTTGATTTCAGCTTTAACTAAACACATCTTTCTACAAATATGACGTTAGTTCCCGGTTATCACTTTTCAAAGGAGAAAGCACAAAGTACTGTTGGGCATTTCTTTTCTGTATTTGTTTATTTTTAACATAGGATTGCTCAAATGTAACTTTCCCAAGTTAAACCAAATCCATCCAATGACTTCAATCATTTGGCTGAAGTTCCCAGTCATCAACCTAGACGTGACGGTTTTAAGAGAGGCCTTCAAACACTTAAATCTGATTTTTGGCCTATGGGCTGCCCGCTTTCTGTTTCCTACCTCATTATAAAAAAGCCAGTCTTGCAACACACACACACACACACACACACACACACACACACACACACAGATATATATATATACATATATATATATATTGTTGTATCGTTGGTTCAATAAAGGTATTCCACATGTACAAGCAGAAGAGTTGGCAAGTCTACCAGAGAGCGATTAACGCTTTTTCCCCTGAAGTAGTCAGACACCGTCCATTTATACCTTTACCGGTGTCATACTAAAAAGAGTCACTGAGTGTATAGTTCCGGTATAACATATATATATATATATATATATATATATATATATATATATATAAGACAGAGATAAGAATAGGAACAGGAAGAGATGGTGAGAAAAAGAAATGCAAAAAGGAAACTTAAGTAATAAAATTAGTGTTTGAATATCCATAGACAGAGCGATAGAACAACTAAAAAAGGGATGAATTACTGTTCAATCACTATAAGTATCAGTTGTCAAAAATAAATATTTCTACATTCATTTGACAGAGTAGAAATAAGTTGATGGTATATATATATATATATATATATATATATATAATCATTTACAATTATTTATTCTGTTTACTTAAAATTTCTAAACATTATTACGAACAATGTTTTTCATCATCTATTTTAACTCTCTTTGTGCTCCATCATACCATAGCCATCTGGACTGTGGGTTTGATAAAGTTGTATTGACATCTCTCTAGCACTTTCTATGTCACTTACAAACATTTTCAAGTTAGACACTATTACTATTTGGGTAAAAAACTTCCAACTGTTTTATATAATGGTCATTGATCACCCATATTTCGCATGCATAAAGTAAAGAAACAAGCAAAAAACGTGATAATTTTATTATGGTACTTTGCGATGTTCATCGTGGCTCGCAGAAAATTTGCACTATTTTCCGGAATGGATCAGTTTTTGAAAGATTCTATGACAGATTTCGCTGTTAATAATAATAAAAAAACATGTGGACTGACCTTCTTAGATACACAAAGATATTAAACCCTGCTAAAGTGTTGTGGAGTGACAGAAACACCCTACTGATCTGAGGACTAAATTAGAGCCGTGCTCGCTGAAGTCACTAAGTCAGTGAGTAGTCTGTCTGACTGTCTTTCCGATAACAAACGACTGAAGTTGCTTACATTGACGGCAAACTATTTCATTCCGTAACCAAATATCTCTTATCTAAAATGAGTGTCGACGATTTTAACACACGACACAGCATAAACGCTGCCCATATACGGAGATATTATTTCGCGATAATGCTTGCTAAGTGCAAGTTGAAACATTGAAATTCTACACACTTCCTTTAATGTGGTCTACGAGGACACAATCGTCTATGTATAACATATTCTTTATTGAAGATTCAAAAACTTTGGCTTGAGTCAAATAGCATGATGTTAAAAACATTACAAGAAATGCGCTTTTTTTCAGATAACATTATTAATGTTCCTGTATATGTGGAAAACCAAAGTACATAGCAAGCAAAGTGAGAGTTGAAATATTTTTTCTTTTTTACTCAATTCCAGATTGATATTGGTTATCACAGCTCTCCCCCAACATGAAAAAAGACGACCTTCATGGCATCATAGAAAGGTCAAAGTACGGTAATGAAACTTTTAGGTCAACCTGGTTTCATTAATATCATTCAGTATTTTTTTCTTCAATAAAAGATTTAATATCTTGTGGCGATACTTCTTGTTACAACTCATCTTTATGCCGGTTCTAGTTTTGCCCCACGAAAATCGTTTTTGTTCGGGTTGAAAGCTAATTAACGCATCTCCCTCCCTACCTACCTCCCTCTCTCCCTCCCCCCTCTCTCTCTCTCTTTCTCTCCTTCCACACACACACGTGAGCTCATATATATATTTTTTTGTTGGCGACCATAGTCGAGGGTGACCCGAAGGCTACTTTTCGATAGCTACTAGACCAAGGTGTAGGGGAGGGCCCTTCTCTTTGCCCTGGATTGCTCCACTTTACCCTTGATCCATACCTTATAATGCTGAATGTTAAGCAAGGAAGCATCAAGTACCATTTTTTTAGTCTTTGGTATGACTCGACCTGGGATTGAACCCAGGTCTCCGGGCATGCATATATATATATATATATATATATATATATATATATATATATATAAGTGTGCTTAGTTGACAGTGTCTAACTTAGATCTACATATGCTTTATCACTAATATCTAGCAATTATCTTCATCGATTCATTGGCGTCGTGGGTAGAGTGATCGCCAATTGTCTGGGAGACCTCGTTTCAATCCCAGGTTGCGTCATACCTAAGACTTTAAAAATGGTACTTAATATCTCCTTGCTTAACGCTCAGCAATATTAGGTATGTATCAAGGTTAAAGTGGAGCAATCCAGGGAAAGGAGTGTCGCCCTCCCTACACCTCAGTGTAGTAGCTATTGTAAAGGAAGCCTTCTGGTCACTCTTGACAAAGGTAGACAACTTTACTTTACTTATTCATCAACATAGCAAACTACATGATCTATTGGTGTGGTTGCTTTGTCATACAGAGTGAATCAGTAACGACTCTTTATCTATTTACTTAAAATTTCTAAACATCATTATGAATATTGTCAGCAAAATTTATCTAAATGAACATTTTAAGGTATAAAAATAAAATAAAACTATAAAAGTTAAAGAATTTGAATAATCATTAATAGTTTGTGTCAGGTTGTTTTTGTCCAGACTAGAACCATTAGAAATAATTACTTTCTTTGATCCATCCTAAGTCAAGAAAAAAATGGTTTGTTCTGAGATAATCTTTATTGGTTCAAAATATGTATTTGACAACTGCTAGCAATAATCGTTGTCTTTTAATAACAATTACTTATTAGTTTTAGAACCTTTGTTTTCTTCACTGTTGGCATTAGTTTGTATCTTAGAAATTATATGAAATGTAATTGTATTGTCTTGTCTTAATTCGAAAGAACCAACAAAAATTATATCTTAAGCAAATAACTAGAACATGGACGTTAAAATTGAAAAGATTCACATGAAGTCCCACTAATTTTATGTATTACCTGAAAAGAATAGTGGTTATGGGGGTTGACTTCGCCACCTTGAATCTTTTCCCATAAAATATTACCTACTAATCAATTATCTTTATAAATATTATATGGTTTGTTTTCAGGTGAATAAGATCATCTGGTATTAAGGAAGAAAGTATATTCTAACTAAATCAAGTCACAACATTTTCATGAATAAATGATACGTTTTGAGGCCTGGGAAAATTAAATTGAACAAGAGAAAATTCATTTTGACTTGAAGTAAAATTGTTCATCAAGCCGTCTCCATCTTCGAATAAAAAGAGTAATCTGATGGAGAAATAAAACGAGAAGAATTATATTAGCCACTTTACATCATTTTTCGAACACAGCCTGTCATTCACATTAGTGTAAAAGAATTACTCCAGGGTTTGCATTGCAAAAATTTTGGCAGGTGTTTCGTTCACAGCAAAGCTTTCTTCTCGTTCTGTTTCTCTCTCTCTCTCTCTCTCTCTCTCTCTCTCGTTAACAAACAAAAACGATTGTCACCGATAAAGCACACTGAAGAGAAACTACGAAATAGTGGCTTGTTAAGCACGAGTGTGACTCCTGGAAAAGCTGTCACATATTAATTTTCTTATACCATCAAACAAGCTCAGCGATTATGCAATTAATCCTTCAAAATAGAATTTTTAGCTTTTTTATATTGATAACTGCTTCATTGAATGAGAGGCCGTTTTTAGATGTATGCAGAGTTAAATAATTAGAATCGTTAACCAGTGAAAGTTATTCAGAAAAAGGAAGATTAAATATCGTAGAATGCAGACGAAGAAGTTCATAAAACACCGTCTATTTAGATTTGTGAGCAAATCAACAAAATTATTATTATTCATTAAATAATGACAATTATTTACCACATATTCTTCACACTACAATTATCTATCTATCTATCTATATATATATATATATATATATATATATATATATAAAACAGAAGGAGAGAGATACTCTGAGAAGGAGAGTTGAAAAAATGCCAAAAGGAAGTTTTGGTAATAAATTCAGTGTTTGAATATCCATAAACAGTGCGATAAAACAGATAAAAATCGTGATTACTCGTTGTACTATCGCTGTAACAAAAAGTTTCAGGTGTCAGAAATAGATACTGCAACAATCATTCGACAGGACAGAAATAATTTGATGACATATATATATATATATGTATATATATAAAGAGAGCGAGAGAAAGACAGAGAAAGCGATACAGAAAAGTGTGCATAAATAAACAACTCGCAATTTTTCAAAAATAGAATCTATTTCTTATTCTAAAGAAAAAAATATCAAGATTTGGTAATCAAAGCGAACATTATTAATGATTATTTATTAGCAAAATAGCAAACGCTGAAATCATGAAAAGATGAATCGAAAACAATTCACTAATGAATATACTGCCTTTTATATTTAAGCAATTGTACTTCAATGTTTCAATGCTGCAGAATCGAATGAGAAATAACACCTAATAATATCCGTAATGACTGATTACATAATGTTTCACGGGAAATAATAATATCCTAGTACATTTACTTTAGAAGAAAAATAACTATTTATAAAGATTTAGCTGGTTGTACTTGTTTATAGCGATGATATATATATATATATATATAATCACCCCGTCGGTTGTAGCAATAGAATACTCCGACTGCATCATTGTAGAAAGGTAAGACCCCTCACTTAATGAGTGATTTGGATATGACACTAAAGTATCTGACTGTGAGGCTGACCTGAGCTTTAGCGAATGTGGAGTATTCCTTCATTACCATTACTCCTAGGTCCACTGTGACCCTGAGTGTTACGGCCTGTTAGGTTCAAATAGAGCTGCTTGAAACTATTTAAGTGTATGCAAATAAATTAGCTCTGGCTAATGTTACCTGTAAACTATTCACTTACAGATTATATATATATATAATCATCTTCGAGTCAGGCTGATAGCACAGAGTTCCCTAACACAGTTTCTCTCTCTCTCTCTCTCTCTCTCTCTCTCTCTCTCTCTCTCTCTCTCTCTCTCTATCTATCTATCTCCTCCATCACTTTTGGTTGGTCTTCTCAATCGACCCTTAGTCTGTACAGAAGTGATATAAGTCTTCGCGGCTCAGCGAACACTCTTATGTTCTTGTGCAGGAGTCCATAAGAGAACATCACTTATGAGATCGTTTTTGCTTCTCCAGTAGTGCCTAGCATGTCTTGTTTGGTTTATTTAAATATTTTAAAGATGGGTGGCAAGTGGCCGTAAAGCTGCTGTTTTATGAGGGTCTTTCTTATAGGATTTGTTCAAGACAACACGCAGCAGTCTTATAGCGTTCCCTTTTATGCGTTTTTCCATGCGTATTGTTAGTGTCCAAGAAGTGCATCCATCTTGTAGAATGGACGCTGCTACAAATTGGAAGAAATCATGTCATTCTATCAGATAAATCAAATTTTAAATGACCAACAACCAGTCACTTGCAATCCACGCCAGCGCTAAGCATATGTTGCTATCACTTTCAGTAGATGAGATATTGGTGCTGAGGCATGAAAAATTGGTCAAATAATTTTGTGGCTAGTCACTTAGAGTGGATATATATTTGGCACAAAAAAAACTTACAAGTGCTGATATACCATAAAATACATCCAACCAACTATATATATACAAGTTCCATAGCACAACAGAATTACGGAAAATTCTTACCGAAAATACAACAATATTAGGACATCCAAATAACAAGCAAAATCTACAGATTCTCGAGGCACTACATATTAGGAACGCACAACCCAACCTTAACATAATCAATTTTGAAACCAGTGCTAATATACTTAAATATCTTTAACTACTGACGCTATTTATAGAAACAAATTCGAAAAGTAAACGCTACACAATATAACAGTACAGACGCTCTTCTTACAAAGTAGTAATGGGCATACAAAAGTTACATCTCTTTTGTAATACATCCTCCCCTGATGATGGCCCAAAGTTGGGCAGAAAGTACTTTGGAAATAACAAATTATGGAAGATTTATCAACCACTTCTTGCCGAATATCATAAGATCAATACGGCAATTCGAAAGGATTTACAAAAAATGTCTATTATGTTCAATGAAATATGTATATATATATATATATATATATATATATAAAGTAAAAAGTAAATTTGGTGACCGTAGTCGAGGGCCACCAGAAGAGGCGTAGGGGAGAGTGCTACTCCTTTCCCAGGATTGCTCCACTTACTCTTGATACGTACCTTATATTGGTGAGTCTTAAACAAGGAGGTATCAAGTACTATTTTAAAAGTCTTTGGTATGACGCGACCAGGGATTTAATGCCGATCTCCCGGGCCATTGGCGAGCCCTCTGCCATATATATATACTTCTCTACCCCTGTAGGGTTGAGTTCCCTAGCGAATGAAGTAATCGTGTTGCCATTAGCGTTTATTTGCAAGGCTCTCCATATATGAATTGAGCTCTCGGTAGCCGTTAACCGGATGTATGTAAACAATGGTAATTGTGATTCATAACCGTTTAAAATTTACTTCACTCCTACTGGTTCCTCGTGGCTGAAGTGTAGAGTCTCGGATTGGCGTTTGAATCAACCGGGTTTCGCTCCCAGCAACGGGAAGCTAGTATGTCTAGCCACACTGATGAGTTCTGATAGAAAGAAACAGATCTGTTTGTGGATGACTATATATATAAACAAACACACATATATGCATGCATGAATATATATAGAGAGAGCTTAATCGATAAACATAGTAACATTTATAAATCAGTAGAATAATGATAAAAAAAACATTCTTCATGATTTTTACAAGCTCTCTTTTCACGTAAATCAAAATAAGCTGTCACTGCTCCGTTAATTACAATTCGCATATAATACACTAGAAATATTTAGCTAAAAACTGTTTTAAAGTTTGCATTTATTTATCAACACTCTTCCATCCATCCATCTATCTATCTATTTATCTATCTATCACAGCAATCATATGATTTCAAAATTACCGAAATTCCCGAAAAAATTCTATTTTAGCTTCAAGAGGTATTGTCATTTACTAAGTTTTACTCTGTTTGGTGAAAGGCCAAAATTATGCAGAACCCATTGAGAATTGATCTTACTATGAACTTCTAACCCAGTTGCTGGTCTACCGTGTTTTCAAACTGATCCTCAAAAAATGACATAGACTCATGAAAGGTCTACGTTACTCTCTCTATTTATCCTGTAATTCAACACCATTTCTTTCACCTTCCGAAATTTCAATAAAAGTTTCTTAAAAGAAAATCTTTCACTGAGAAATTTTCAGCATCTCGTAGTTGTATATAAAGTTTAGTTTGTTGCACAAGAGCAGAAGTATATGGTATCTTGTGAGAATTGAACTCACTAACAATCATCTGCTAATCTAGCTTGCGAAGCATTACACTATGTAAAATATTCGAGAATCACTTCGTATAGTTAAGATTTCAAAGATTTTTTTTCTCTTTTTGAATGCAAATTCACGAATTGATCTTATTATTACATGTAATCTGACAAAAGTTTAACCCCTGACTCCATCATGCCAAAAAAACAAGTGCAAACATTTTTTTGTGTTCTCTTTGTCAGAGGATCCATATCTATCTCCTATGTTCTTGTAATTGAAAAAAAAAATAATCAAAAAACAAATACAACACCCCACCAAAAAAATCAGGCATCCTAACGAAAACAAACAAATTCAAGTATCAATCCGAATGTTTATTTTAGAGATGTGTTACTTCCTTGTCTCCAAGGAGACAGCTGAACGTATCAACTGTTTTATATCCAATCATGTACAACAACATGACAAAGGCAAGGAAGACGAAGGAAATTGTTGTCGCTTCATCATTTCTGTCAGCGTTTCTTCTGCACATAGTAAAGAAAGCATTGCAGAAAAATATTTATTGCACGAGAGGACGTCAAACGAAATTTAATCGAAAAAACTAAACAAAAGCACACACACACGCACTCTAACACACCACACACACACCACACACACACACACACACACATTCAAAACGGAAAGATTTCGGTAAATATCTTTAGCTCTGTAACTTTCAATATTTTTATTTTTTTCTTTTAAAAAAAAATTACTTTTGTAACCGAGGCGCCGACCGTGTCAGATCGACTTCCAAAAATACAGATTGCGAGTTCGAATACTGTCGAAGCATAATTACTTTACAATCCATACTGTTTATTTAACGCTCGTAAAATCTAAAGCTATTTGAGCGCTGTAAGAACATAGCGTAACGGTTACCGACGAAGGAAATGGAATTGGCGACCCCAGTTCTAATTCTGGATGAGGATGTTTCCCATTTACTTCGGTTAATGATCATAAGGAAAAGCATGAATCTACCTTCCAGCCACAGCACTGAATAAATAATAGGACAGAATGGGTTTTTCAGCCTTGGTTAGGTAACCAGCATTGGAGAAGAAAAACTCTGAATTCAAATTATCTGTACTCAATTTAGAAAATGACCTTATTCCGCACACTTCCCGTTGGGTAAATACATACCTGAGGATTGTGATAAAAAATAAAAATGTGGAATGATTAAAAAAAGCATTGAAAAATTATTAATATAATACTATAAGCAGAAACATTCATAAAAATATAATGTTAGTAATTTAGAGTTGAAATTTCCAAGAAGATTATTTTTATATATCCCGAGTCATTCAATATGAAGTCAAACTAAAAAAAAAAAGAAGATATTATAAAAGTGCATAAAATAAAAGAAGCATATTGAAATCTATCAAAAAAATAGTGTGTAAATAATTCGATGAATTGATTATTTTTAATGGCTTGTCAACTCGTCGAAAGTTATTTTCTGCTTAGACTTTATGGAACAGTGTATGTTTATATATACATTTTTGTGTGATATCTTACATATGAGATATTCTAATCAAATACAAATAGTTTTGAAAACATATTTTTTGATTAACAGATCAGACACGAACAGGCACAAAAACTCTGGAACAGAGATGACCTTGGAGTAACGAAAATATAGGGTTACTCAATATTCCCTAGAGCCGTAGCCTCAAAACCAGAGACAGTTGAGTGTTATACTCAAGATGACCTCTGCACTGGAGTCAGTCTATTCTAAGCTCCGCCGACAGAGCACTAATTATTAGAGACGGGATTTGACGTCTGTATTATTGATCCAGCTCAGGTAACAATATTTAGCTATAAAGGCCACACACACGCACACACCCACATACTCAAATCAGAATCCGTTTTAATTTTCACGCCAGAATAAGTAATTTTCTCCACTTGTATTCGAGATGTAGGAAACGTTATTTCAACTGTCCTCCATGTCTGGTTCGTCTAACTTTGATAGTTTTAGTGATGGGAAGTAGGTGGCCGTACAGTTGGTGCTTTGTGGGGTGTTGTCGCCAGGACTTTCTCCCCCAAGAGGTGGTACCTTTGATATGACACTAAACGGCATCTCATATTAAGGTTTATGCTTTGGAGCTCAGAGGAGTGTTGAGTACCCCTTCATTAACATTAACATGACAAGAACCCTGTATCCAAAAGCAGCAGTACCAGTTAGGCTCCCATCTATGAGCCAAATATATTTCAAAACTTAGTCGTATTCGATAGAAATACTTAATGCTATATAACGGGAAATTATTAAGAGTAGTTAAAGATAATTGCTTACTATAAACTATGATTAGTTACTTGAAATCTATATAAATGCATGCAAACGAATGACTATGGTTGAATAGAAATAATTACTTGAAAGTATTAGATAAGAATACTTTAAAACCTACAACTAAGTACAATTATTTATTTAGTTGGTTGGTTCATTGGTGTTTTATAGCATATAAACTCTTGTATGTTATTTAATGTCAAATCGTGTTTATATACATTTGATTTGTAAGCGGATACTTTATAGGTTATAGCTCATTTGTTTGCGCACAGTTAAATCGTTTCAAGTATTGCAATCTCTCACAAATATTTCACAAAGAATATTTTCAATTATATATAATATAAATGCATTATTAATTATTTGTTTGTACACAATTAAATGTTTACTAGAGCTGATATTTGACGTTAGTTATTCTATTTATCAAGTATTCCTACATAATATAAATAATTTGTCCAAAGGTTCACAATGACTTATAATAATCTTTAGAAAATGATTGAATAGATCCAGTTGAACCAGAGATTGTACCCTAAAAAGGGACTAACACTCCGGTTAGAGTGTATCTTGAAGTAATAATGACAACAAATGTATATTCCTTATTTCTTAAAGCTCCAGGATTGAAACCTGACCATCAAATGTTATCAAGTATTCCTATCTAATACAAATAATTAGTGCACCCTGCTTACTGAGTCTGTAGAATACGTCAACTGTACCCCTGCAGAGGGGTAAGCTTGCACCAACGAGTGTTCTGGGTAAGGCACTAAACTTGACCATCAAATGCAGTTTAGTGTCTTACCCAGGACACTCGTTGCTGGGAGCTTACCCCGCTGTTGAGGTACAGCCCGAGCAAGGTGGGATGGTTAGTTATTTATATTAGATAGGAATACTTGATATTATGAATTTGAAGAAAAAATATTAAAAAGCAACAACGCAAAAATGTAAATATTGTAACGTAATGGCCAAGGAATTTCGGTTCATGCCTTTGAGTTTAGATAGGCTGAGAACCTTTCAGCTCAGCACATGGGTTAGTTAGGTGCAAACCTTGATGTAGGTGGTACGCACGCGGGGGGCGAACGTGCCACTCAGAGATGTCACAATAGCCCGCGATAACGGAACGGGGTGACAGGATGCGGGTGACGTCACGCACCGGAAGCGCGCGGAGGTTTGTGGGAGATTTGGAGAAAGTTAGAGAGTTGAGTACTAGACACCAAACGAGGAGGATCGACCTTTGGAGTTCGCAGACGCGAGACGAACCTGCACCCTATGGGGACCGCTCGAGATGTGGGCCAAATGAATAAGACAGCATAGAAGATTGTGTCTCTCCTCCTTATGTCGAAACCTTTAACTCAAAGTTAATAAAAAGGTTTCTTACCCGAACAACAAGTCATTACGTGTTTTCGAATTTCGAGATTCCTATGTTCTTTATATGTTCTATCGTTATGAACATTATATGTCCATTTCGCATATAGCGTTAATTGTGAATATGGTAAAATATGAGCGAACAATAAACGCAATTCCCTAACCTATTGATAGAAAATAACTCCAAATGTATTAATATGGTGTTTATTTAATTAATCACCTAATCAATCACAAAATAGAAAGTAATTTGAAATATTATATTATAAAAGATACAATCTGCTTTTGTTGGTGCTAAAAGTCATCAAGTGTTAGTTGATAAGAAAAGGTATCTCTGAATCCTTATAGTAAAGTAAAAGGTGACTGTGGTTATTTTACTTGCAATCTGCGTAGTAATTCATCTGAATGAGAACCGATTTCAAATATCACCTAAATAGTTCCTATTTTACTTCGCTATAAGATTCTCTTCGGAAGGCAAACTTAAATTTATGATGTTCGTAAAGAAATTAACGTCTGAAAAATTTCTGCGGGGCGTCTTTATCATTTCTGATGATTATCCTTAACAGGAACTGGGCGGAAATCAGAAGAATGGGCCGAATAATGAAAATGCCAAAGATGCAGTCAAGGCTTTTGGGATTAATCATTTTTCTTCCTGCCATAATTGTCGGGTATTAATTGAATGGAAGTAGTCAGGCAGGATAGGTATGGGTGAGGGTAACAGAAACGCCGGGAGTGTATGAGAATCTTTTTGAAAGTTATTTAGAAGCAGGAAGAGCAAGTGTCTCTCGAGGTTACATGTTCAGCATTACTGGCTGTTTTTTTTTTGCGGGGGGGTGTTTTTTTTAATATTTGGTTCTTGGAATTTTGATGAAAATTCCATGCTGAATTTCCAAAGAAGCCATTATTTTTTTCTTTTTGTTTTTGGTACCCAGATTACCATCTTCATTATTATTATAATCTCGTAACGAGATTTTCACACGAGTTGTAACCAGTTGTCCTCTCTGATGTCTGTGTGTCAAGTCTCTAAGGCTTTGCAGGACTCTTCGAAGTATTCTGGTCAGTCTCAGTTGTCCCGTAGTCTCATCATCATCATCATCATCATCAGGGTGTGTTAACAGCACCGATTCCTCTGACTCTGTGGCTTGACTTTCGCCCTGAGTAACTCTCGACCATCACTGTTGATAAGTTCTCAAGATGACATCCAGTGTCAACATAGAGATGATGTATGCTTTTGCAGGTCAGCCAACACTGGTTTTCTCTTGTATAGCAGTCCAAAACAGAACGTTCTTATTTTTCCAGTACCCAGCATGTCTGGTTCGTCTTACTTGGATGGTTTGTGAGATTGGAGTAAAGTGGCCTTACAGTTGCTGCTAGACAATCTCAATCCTTCGCCTGATCGCCAGTTTTTCCAGTATCTTTTACAGGTTCATTGGGATTGTTCAAAGGGATACAACTACCCTTGGTGTTACAGTCACTTTCATGTGACAGAATTCTCTTCTCTCTGGCAATGTCGAGGTATTTATCGAATTTTTCGCTTTCCTGTTCTTTGATTCTGTAACATGCTAGAACGGAAAAGTAGAATTTTGGTCAAGTTATTTTCTTATGAAATAAAGCTGGATTAGTTCTTCTAACCTGATTGAGGTTATTGGTTTGTATATCAAATTCTTTGATATTTATTTTCTTATTAACTAAAACTGGATCAGATCTTCTGACATGGATTAGGTGATTTATTTGTATATTAAACTCTTAGAGAACTGTGTGCATCTTAATTTTTTAAAACTGTTTCCGGTTAGTGGATATGCTTATTGTCAGTATAGTGGAAATTTAGTCGTTTGCATAATTCCGAATTTAACGCCTTTCCCTACCGAGAAAAAAATATCTCCGTTTTGTATATACGAGGATCATTAAATAAGTTTCCAGTCTTTTTTCATATGAGCACTTTTATTGATAGTACACACATGAAACTCTAGTCCCCCTCGAAGTAATCTCCTCCGGCTGCAATGCACTTGTACCGTTCCAACAACTTCTGGAAGGCCCGATGGAAATCCTCTTGTGTGAGCGTGTCAATGACCTTCGTCACAGCTTCTTTCATCTCCTCAATTGTCTCATAACGACAGCCTCTAAGCTTAGGGAATAACCAAAAGTCACAGGAAGCAAGGTCTGGACTGTAGGGAGGCTGAGGAACTGTCTTTATGCCCATCTTGGTCAAATAGTCTGTGACAAGGATGGAATTGTGGACTGGTGTATTGTCCTGGGGGAAATGCCACTGACCCGATTTGAAGAGTGCTGGCCTCTTCCGACGGAATCTCTTCCTGAACTCCCCTAAAACCTCAACATAGAAACCCTAACCCTAACCCTTTGGCCAATCAACTCTGGTGTATTGACTTCCTTACTCCTACCACACCTCTCATCATCCCTCACAAACTCCCTGTCTTCCTTGAATCTCTTATACCACTCAAAAACTGATGCTCGATTCATGCAAGATGCTCCAAAAGCATTCCGAAGCAACCATACGTTTTTTCCAAGTTTAAAACATAATTTATTGCATATCGTTCTTTTAAAGTGTCCTCACGTCCAGATTGCATCTTTGAAATTCATCAGCTATGACAATCAGGCTTCAGTAGGGTGTATTCCAATTGCTGTTGTAGCTGTTCATTTGAACCTGAAATCATAAATATTTGTCAGTCATCTCATGAGATGTATAGCAATAAAATACGACAATTTTGAAAACCTGTACAAAAAAATTCTGAAAACTTAATGAAGGCACCACTTATATGTTAACGTAACATGACCTTCCCATCTCAAAATGACTTTTGTCGTTTAATGGCATATCAACTTTTGTGGGTAATTTAATGCTGATATTATGCTAATATTATTATCTAAACATTAGCTGGGGGTGAGGGCTTTCATGCTTTTCCCAAGAGTAGTAATCAGAAAATAGACGTAATGGCGGATTTGGAAATAAATGGTTGATATGTCATAGAACCAAACCAAATCAAACTAAACTAAAAATCATTGGTTCACTCTGATTTTTTTACTACCTTTCACGGTCCAGTGTTTCATTGCAATATATTTGTTTTAAAGGTAAAACCGTATACAAAAGACAATAACCAGAAAACAAAAACAAAAATCACGAAACTCTTAAGAAATACCTACATAAAAAATATAAATATAAACAGGCAATAAAAGTGATTGTCTAACTTCTAGGCATAAAATGACCCTGGACAGGTTGAGACACCGTAAATTAAATAGATAAATAAGTCAAAGAAATGACTATGTAGCTGTCCAACGCAGTCTATAATCAAAATCCGATAGAAAGATGGAAGAAGGGATGCATCCTCCCCTTCCCTAAAAAGGGTGACCTCGGATTAGCCAAAAACTACCGAGGTATAATACTTACATCCATAGCAGCCAAAATCTACAATGCCCTACAACGAAACCGCATAGAACCCAAAATCGACAACATCCTTAGAAAAACCCAAAATGGCTTCCGAAGAAATAGATCCACGACCTCACAAATATTGACACTCCGTAGAATCCTAGAAGGCGCACAGGCAAAAAACCTACAGGCGACATTACTATTTGTCGACTCTACCAAGACCTATTCCATTCACAGAGGGAAGATGGAACAAATCCTTCTAGCATACGGCCTATAAAAGGAAACCGTAGCAGCAATGACGATTCTCTATAGAAACACCAAAGTGAAAGTACGTTCACCGGATGGAGATACAGAATACTTCGACATTGTAACAGGAGTACTACAAGGGGACATACTAGCTCCATACCTCTTTGTCATCTGTCTAGACTACGTGCTTCGAACATCGATTGATAAAATCAGAGAAAACGGCTTCGAGCTGACAAAGAAAAGAAGCAGAAGGTATCCCGCAAAAACAAATACCGACGCCAACTACGCCGATGACAGCGATTCTGGCAAATACACCAAACCAAGCCGAAACACTACTGCATAGTTTGGAACGAGCCGCCGAAGGCATATGCCTCCATGTCAATGCACACAAAACTGAATATTTGTGCTATAATCAAACAGGGAACCTCTCTGAAACTGGTAGACAAATTCACTTACATAGGAAGCAGAATCTCATCAACCGAAAAGGACATCGAAACGCGGCTAACGAAGACATGGACAGCTATCGATAGGCTATCGATCATATGGAAATCAAACCTGACCCATAAAATAAAATGCAGTTTCTTCCAAGCAGCGGTCGTGTCGATATTGCTGTATGGATGCACTACTTGGACGCTAACAAAACGACTGGAGAAGAAGCTAGACGGCAATTACACAAGAATGCTGCAATATTGAACAAGTCCTGGCGGCAACACCCAACAAAGCACCAAATATACGGCCACCTGCCTGCCATCACGAAAACTATCCAAGTTAGACTAACCAGACATGCAGGACACTGCTGGAGAAGCAAGGACGAGCTCATAAGTGATGTACTCCAATGGATCCCCACATATGGCCAAGCAAAAGCAAGACGACCAGCTTGATCATACATACAGCAGCTGTGTGAGGATACGGGATGTAGCTCTGAAGACCTGCCAGAGGCGATAAACAATAGGGAGAAGTGGCGAGAGAGGGTCAGGGATATTCGTGCTGGCGGCACGACAAGTTGATGATGATGAATTGTATCCCTTATAGAGGGAAAATGCTGTTCTAATAAAAAAAGGATGTTCTGGGTATTACATTTAACTGCAGGTGATGGCGAGTCACCTTTTCATTGACATTGCGTAGAGTTCATCTGTAATAATTCCCGTGTGATATCATCTTTTTCATGCATCTTTTCTAGTCTGAAACCGTTTTTTTTTCAATTGAAGAAAAGATGACCATATAAAGAAATAATTAATACTATCCATTTTGGTTTTATAACGTTACATTAAAAATAATAAATCTCTTGCTATATTTTGTTTTGAAGAAAATTAGCCGTGGCTGTATTTATTCCTGGGTGATTATTTATATGGATTTAATCAGCTTAATAAAATGGTAGGCCAAATTGTTGTATAGTCATAATGATTTTAATAACAACAATAATAATAAAAATACAGGCGATACGAACAAGTTTATTACTTTCTACCTTCAGTCCTTGGCGACACGAGGAGAGAGACGCAAAACATAAAAGCCTATGCTAACTATACTTTACTGACCCCACCCCACGCTCGGTTCATCTTGTGGTGTCTAAGATCTCAACTCATCTCTGCTGGTCGAGACCCAAACTGATTTGCTTTGATCAGATTAAAAAAAACAACTGCGCGCTCCAACGGTCGAAACTCAACTACTTGTCTTTCCAAAATCTTCACATTTTCAGGACCATCTCTTCCAGGTACGACGTCAACCATATCCTCAATTTACTTCAACGACTATCCAGTACCATTTCCTGTCTGGAGGTTTATTATGGCAGATGAGGATTATCATATCCTTTCCGCATCGCTGTAAGACTGCACCATTTGACTGTGGCACCTGAACTATGAGACACCGAGTAGTGCAAAGCCTTGCCAATCTAAATAATAAAATATAATTAAAGAAAAATGATTAATAAAAAAAATAATTCCCTTAATTATATAACAAAACGAGAAGGAATGAAACCAGAAACTGTCGATCTTGAAACATTCTGAGAAATCCTGACATCTACCCGGGCTTGAACACTGACCTCTGATTGTATCAGCAGTTACGTGACTATCTTAGCCAGGAGATATACCATTAATATTTCTAGACGTTATCAGATTTAAAGTTTTGCTGAAGGTTTAAGCGAAGACATGTGCTGATCACGTTTCTTTCTTTCTTTCTTTTTTAAGAAAAGAAGTGAATATCAGAAATAGTTGTATTCTCGAAAGGGTGATATAAGTTAATAAACATTATATTTTCGGACTTTAGACCGTTTGATTTCTTTATTTATACTTCCAAGATTTCTGCTAATTGACATGAATTCATTCTTCTTTTGAAGAAAAGGATATCCATAATTTTTAACGTATATAAATGTGGTGTATCACGTGACTGAAATACTTACATATTTTTTTTAATTCGGTGTTTAATACCAAATACGCCGGCTGAGCACTTCGCGTGGGCTACTGGTTAGCAAGCTTGATTAGCATATTTGATACTCACAAGTGCTCCATTCTTTTGACATGGTGCCACAACTAAACAAAGAAAATAGCTAAATATGTAAACTGGGCGCTTTGCATAGTGTAATGGTTAACAAGTTAAGCTGGCAGATCATTGGTAGAGATTTCTTATTTCACAGGATATTCCCAATACTTACGACTTTGTGCCACAACTAAGCAAAGCTTAGAAAATAACCAACCACACAGATTTACAAATTAGGGAGTACATATCATATGCCAATTCCCGTATATATTCATAAAGAAGTCGAATTTCACCTCAATAATTATCAAGAAAAATTGACATTGACTATTATCTCATGTTGAAAAAATGATTTAAAAAAATGTATTTTCTAATCTGTGCTCTTTGTCACAGCAGAACTTTATCGAGTTTATTTGGCCTCAGGCCCAGGTTGCTTTCTATAAGCACCAGCTTACCATCTAAATTGGAGCTGAGAGACGGAGTTCGGCAAAAGGTGGGTGAATCCTGCTCTCTTGTATAGGGGGTTCAGTCTGTATGTATATATATATATATATATATATAGGCACAAATGATTTGCAAATAGATTTATTCAACCAATGGATAGTTGGCTAATAGGTAATACTACTCCAGTCAGAATGAATCTGGGTGTATTTACAATGAAATAGTCGTTCATTCAAAGTGATCTAGGACTGGAGCATCACCATTAGATAACTCAAAATCAAACCTAGGTTTTAACCCTCTTCAAAGGGATACAGTAAGCATATTCAGTCTTGTGGAAATTTTGCATTGGGTAAAACTGTTAGTAACACATCACATCCACAATTTAGCTTTTAACATTTTAATTTACTTCAAGTCAACCCTATAAATAATTCACGAATATTAAAAGGATGACGAAGGATTTTGAGGCTTTGAAAGGATTATAATAAATCGTTGCAGCTAAATAGGAGCAGTTTATTTTGGCCTTCTTTGAAAAAAAATCATTTAACCTGGCTAAAGTATATAAGTTCATTGGCCAAAGTTTAATTTTATTGCAGTCCCCACTATTTTTTTTATTTGTTTCTCCTTCCATCCCCCATTGGATGATTAATATTCCAAATCTTCGAAAATGGAAAGGACGAATTTTTTCACACGCATCATTTTTCGATTGGTCTACTTTTTTCTTTTCTTTTTTTCCCTATTATTTAGTGAGAGTAATCCTTTGTGAAAATAATTTCAATTCTTCATAGTAAACATGCTTTTAGTTACCTTCATTAAATTGTATTTCGTTTGGGTTTTCTTTATTTGTAAATTGAAAATCAAATCATTTCCTCCTTCACAATATATGTACATTTAGTTTAGACCAACATGGTTTATTAACTAATTATTAATTTAATAGTGTTTGCGTGGAATTAGTTTCATCACTCATAAAGTAATTAGTGTCGGTTTCGGTTTCTTTGTTTAATGGCATATCAACCTTTTTAGGTTATTTAATGCCAATGCTATTCACCTAGAAGAACAATAGTGGTACTATTTAACCCATAGCTGGGAGGATAAGGGGGTTCATACCTTTCCCAAGGGTATTTCTCCGAAAGTGAACATAGTAGCGTGACTGGAGTACGAACTCGCGTACTACGATTCCGCTGTCCATCGCTTTAACCATTACACACCTGTGTGTTTTAGTGAATGTAGTGTAAATGATTTTCAGAAAATATGCTCTTGGTCAGTAAATAGAACAAGAAAAAGTAAAGATGGGATAGTTCAGACCAGCCTCTCCCTCCTATTTTGAGGTCTTCTACTGTATTTGTACCTTTTTTTGTACAAGTAGCATAGCAGAACTATTTTTCACAGTCAAGAAGACCCCGTTTTATTCTTTCTCACAAAGTCTTGCTCTCAGTGTCACTGGCGTTGCTAAAAATAATTTCTGTTGAGCAAAAAACTGGACTGACTTTTATGTATCCGAATCGATATCGGTTATCCGGGCGGGAAGTTTACCTAAGTCGCGTGGTTCATTGAAAAGTATCTTTTCGTTGCGACGAGTATTTAAAATCTACTCCTAACGCTTGATCTTTCATCACTTCGGAGTAAGAATGAAATTCAAACTTAATAGAAACTTATTAAATGGATCCCACTTAAAGTAAAACGTTTTTGTATAGTATCCTAAGATGCGCTACTATATCGGCAATTACAGGTAAGTGAATTCCTATTTTATAAAAAAAAGGGTTAAATGAAATTCAAAATTCTATCTTATGTTTTTTTTTTCTCTTCGAACCCGTTGCTCTAATCTCTCAACCTTTATGGTGTTCTGATGCTATTTTACAAGTTGTTATTTTTTAAGTTTGCCACAAAACTTGCTGCAAAAAGAATTTTGGGATAAACAAAGTCACTGTTTTCTGGCTAACGTTTATACCACGTGAAGTAACCAACTCTATCATCACTTGCTCTACCTCTGTGCAGCTAAGCGACACGGGCAAACATATAAACGCTCTATGAAGTTATTTCACCGTTTATATTCGCTTAAAACCTTGAAATAATCTTCTCAGAAATCAGTCATAGTGTCACATACCCATGATACGGATATGTGAAATAGACATAGAATGTTCATAATGTATATAGAAATCCGAAAACACTCGAAATTGGTTCAGGTACGAAACTTTTTATAACCTTTTTGAGTTTAAGGTTTCTCGACATGAGGAGAGAGAGAGACACAATTTCTTTCTATGGTGACTTTTCCATCTGACCCCACCACGTGTGGCACATTTCGTAGACCCCAACTGGTCTGGCCTCGGCGAGCTCCGAAAATCGACTTCCTCTTCTAGCCTCAAATCTCAACTAACTGTTTTTTTTGTTCAAATTTCCAAAATCCTCAGCGCTTCCGGGCATGACGTCATTCACGTCCCCGGTTCTATTTCCTATCTGGGTTTTTTATTGTGACATCTCTGATTGTCACATCTGCCCCACGCGCGCGTGAACACCTGCATTCAACGAACCCATACATTAACTAACCCATGCACTAAGCGAAAGGTTCTCAGCCTAACTAAACAGAAAGGCAAGATATATTAGACGAAAAATGATAATATAAAAAAAATCCCACCGCAATTATATTACTATATCATTACTAGTTTTGTACTAGAAAGATTAAGTTTTATCGATTGAAAAGACAACGATTAGAGTTATGCATGAGATAATTGCATATTTCCATCTGATGCAAGTAGTGAATTTTCGGACTTTAATAAATTGCAAAAACTTTGAATACCGATTTTCAAAACTGATTTCTTGTTTCTTTGAACGTTTCCACATCCATCATCATTTTCCTAATTGTCATTTCCCCACCATAGTCTATCTTGTCCCAATCTTAGCGTAGCAGAAATTAACCTTCTTATCAAAGACGACCCGTCAGCGGGGCTAAGAATACGCTGATTCTATCTCCTGTAGAGGAGGAGTAGTACTCAAAAAGAGATGTCCTGAGTATGACACTATACAATATTTGATGGTGAAATCTGGGGTGTGTGAAGTAGACATTTATTAACATTACTCCTAGGTCTGTACAATCTCAATTGGTAGTACCTGTTAGGGTATCATCTATGGGTTAAATAGATCTGTTGCAAAATTATTCGTATTCGTAAGGACCGTGCGAAAAATTCTATTAAAAAAGAACCTCTTAAAATATGAACACGATTCCCAGACTTCCAGACATGAAATAAGTCTAGACGAATTGACATGCCGTTAAAATCAATAAGTCAATCTATCTTTCAAAAGTGAGCAAAGACAAAATACAAGAATGAGTTTGTTGTGTCAACATTATAATATATGGGTGAGTAGGCGCAAAATTGCCCCGTTCTCTGAAAATTTTCCATTAAGATGTCTTGTATATAAATGACCGTGAAGTACGACGCGAAGAGTAATAAAAAGATGAAACCTTGTGTTTTTTCATTGAGTTAGATTTTTATTATATATATATATATATATATTGTGGGATCCGTTGTCTCTTTCCATTTTGTCTGCGATTATCATGTTGGCTATATATTTACCTATAGTCGCTCCTTCCTTCAAGTGTCAGCAACATCTATCTCATGTTAAACTACAAATAGTGTAACTCATAATTATTTCCAGCATCCTCCTCTTTGAGACGCATCCACCAAAGTAAGCAAGTCCATTATAAGCATAAGATATTTCCAAATCGTAGTTATTTTTTATTGTGACATTTCTTCATGTTTATACTCTTTCACAGTTTTCCTTTATCTGGTAAGTTTCGCCATTATTTTTGCAATGGAGGTAAGTTATTATCCTTTCTAAATCATTGAAAATCTTCAAGACCATCTAGGAAAACAAGCGGATGTAGCAAAATATGCCTGGAAGGAAATTATCTTTCTGTATTTGAAAATGCCTACAGCTTTTCTTTTCTTTTCTTTTTTTTTATAGTTTTAATTAATTACCAAGGACTATTACATTTCCTCTGTAAGATTCATTATTTTGCTTTTATTTGGTTAGACTCGTATCTTCATCTTTGCTTTCATCAGAAAGTTATCGTAAATGCTGCATTAGTCTATTTATAAGGAGTATCTAGCGGAACACTTTATTTTGCCCGATAGAAGAATTCTATTTATTGTAAAGGCCTTCAGAGGTAAGTTTTATACTCGATGTAATCGGTTACGTATGACCTGAAATACAAGAATAAAGACTAGCAAATAACGAGAGAGCAATACTGGTAAAAGTATGATAAATGCGTGCTGATCTCACAACCCATTGACATGGGTTTTGATTTTTTTTTTTAAATCAACGGAGAAAATTTGGTCTTCTGCCGAAGGGGATCAAGCCAAATAAATAAGTGCCACAATAATGATAGAATTGACTTTACAAAAATGTTGGAAAAGAAAGAATAAAATTTTGATCTAAAGTGTTTATATTTGATACGCAAAGTTATGTCAGACTCAAGGCAAAAATTTTCATGTGTTTATCAGGTGATCGAAAAAATAAAATAAAAGCCAAAATTTACTGATATATAATGTTTTTGGCGCCTGAATGGTTTACACGAAACACTTTTTAAAAGGCACTAATAGGAGACTTTCGACTTACCAGAACTACTTAGCCTGTCAAATAAATAAAATATAGGGAAACGTTACTTAACTTTCAAAGGAATATTTGGCAAACGTGGGGTTATTCTTTTAGATTTCATAAGTTATAAGTATCTGAAAAAAGATACTTTGTGATATTTATGTGAGTCTTTTCATCTATAAGAACGATTCTTTTCGTCGTAATCCAATAAATATAAATATTGTACCATATGTCTAAGTTGCCTTGGAGCCTTTGCTGCTCTTTGCACTCGGAAACTGTGATAATGTAGATTTTTGTGCTTTTGCTTACCTCACTGTGAACAGCTACAAAAGGAAATTGGGCTAGCATTATTTTGTCATAAACTATTATTGAAAATTTACCAGATTTTACAAGCCTTTCCTATATTATGTTAGATAAAATGAATGATATATTGGTAAATTTGGTACTGTATTTGACGGCATATAAATGCACAGTTATATAAGATGCATCCCGATTTCAGCAGGATAAATCAAGAAAAATTTGTAATAAGTAAAATTATTCGTAAATGGAACAACCTAAACTATATTTATGAGGCGGGATTTTGCTTAAACAAGCCATGATTACAATTAAATCAAAAATAATAGAAAAAAAAGAATACAAGCCTATAAAAACTTTATTATATTCAAAGGAAAGAAAACAAAATAGAAATTAAAAACACATATAGCATATAAGACGCAGGGGAATTTTAAAAGATATTTTTAGAAAAAAAAATGTGCCTTACATGCCGACAAAAACGGTAATTCACTTTTTTTACGGCATAAGGCCGTATGAATGAGGCACACAATGACTTTCAAACTCATCGAAGTAGGTTTACTAGTCTAACTGATAAACCATTACACTACCAGTGGCGTCCTGTATATTGGTAAATACATAATGTCCATTTTAAATTTCTGAACATTTCTCACTTACACAAACGTTATTCTTTAGTGCAGTCCGATTTACATAACATCTGCAGTTAATGTAAG